>JAODAG010236307.1:0-13335 GCA_027574785.1 Orphnurgus asper | reverse complement strand
CCTATATATATATATTCCTTATTTGGATTCGATCTTTGATCTCTAATGATGCGATACCGAAGGCAATCAATGAACTCCAAGTGGACAGTCCCCGAAGTATAAATAACAATAAAAAATTCAGGTGTAATATGTAGATCTGTACTTGGGTATCACCCCTCCCAGAACGATAACGATTCTATATTAAACACTGACCGTCCTGGTTCCCTCTTTAAATTGTTACTTCCCGTCCGCCTTCCCCCATCCAAAAACTCGAACTTCCTTGATAGGGTTCCTCCTTTCCCATCAATACACTTCAACAACTCAAACGACGTAAATCTAACGAGTATTATTATCTTCGTGACGTGCATATCTAGGCAGGAAACCCGGAGATATATATATATATATATATGTATTAACCTTGCTCTCTTTTTGGGGTATTCGACCATTTCATCTATATTGACGAGATAGGGAAAACAATTAACAGAATTTCCACACAATTGTTGAACATTCTTTTAAAACGCAGTGCGTCTGGTTCATGCATGCACCAAAGGAACGAACGGAACTCATGGGTAATCGATGGAACTGGCACTTTCGTTTTTGTTCCGTCTCCTGAGTGAGAGCGTGGCGCTATTCCATAAGGTCTAGAGGCTCCAGGCTCGTAATCCACCAGTTAGAGTTACCCAGGCAGAGTTACCCAGGCGGAGTTTACAGTGGTCTAGTCCTCGCCGACCTATTAAGAATGAAATTGTTGTGGGCTAAGTACCGTAGCAATCGGGCTCAAAACTCGATACCATCGATATCCGGTAACGCTACGGGTGCGATATAGACAGCAGGGCACGACCAACA
This sequence comes from Orphnurgus asper, assembly GCA_027574785.1. Lineage (NCBI taxonomy): Eukaryota > Metazoa > Echinodermata > Holothuroidea > Elasipodida > Deimatidae > Orphnurgus > Orphnurgus asper. Next base: position 12,510 of record JAODAG010236307.1, on the reverse strand, counting down.
ACTCGCTTTTTTAAAATAGGACATTCACCCCATTTCCCGCATTGAACTCACTTTGCCTACATTAATTTGACAGGTAATATGATCATCAAATCATATTCAAATACAAACTACTTGGCGGTTTAGTTTGTAACCAATATCAAAACGTGTTTCAGGTCTGTCACAACTCAAAGATGCATCTATAAGACGGTAAATAATTTGGTAAATATGAATCAAGACTTCATTAGCAACAATAAATGGGTCAATCAGCAATTGCCAGCTAATCATACCATATCATACAATCCGACTGCAAATGTGTCTATTGTCAACTTGAATAAATTGTATTATAAATTGTGTAAATATATAATTAAAGCTCATCAACGAAGATATTTCAGCAATTAAGATATGTCACTATAATTCCATTCCATAAGTTCTCTTAACGATGTGTAAAATGCATACCTAATTTAAACAAAATATATTGACAAATAGATCATGTCGGGGAAACCTGCTTCAAATTTGGTCTAATGTCATCGAATTTGTGTAAAGTGTACGATTATATCGGGATTGTGTTGATCGTCAACCAGATGATAACAACTTGATTATTCCGCAAGCCAACTATAATGGAGTTCCTTTTTCTTAAACCCACCCAAGAAAAGACTTTAGCTCTATCCCCCCCAAAAAAAAAAATAAAAAAAATAAACTGCAGCATATGCCACCGCTTCAAATGCCAATATCTGACCCGACTTCACAGCCACAGTCCTATTTCGATCGGATTGTTAGAAGCTAGAGATCATTGGGCTAGTGTGGTGCCACGTACCGTACCGGTAATGTGTAATTCACCATTTGCAACCAAACTGAAAGTGAACTTTAAGCAAACAGGTGTGTTGTCATATATTGGACACTTAATGTAATATATTACTTTGACTGCGAAGTATACACACTATCAATGCTTCCAGCGCTACGTATATTCGCATTATTATGGGTGCACAAAACTTTGAAGTAGACTCTAAAATGTATGTTTAAGTTTGTGTCCAGAAAGCTAAACCATTAATTGGCCATGTGTACACAATGTGACATCCCACACGGTTGCTTTAAGTTGGATTTGTATAGTCATATCGTGAGAAAATGTGAAAATAATAATAATAATAATAATAATAATAAAGTTAAAACGAAAGCAAATAGGGTTATTATTGTTATTCCCTGGATAGCAAGCGTCATTCTGTTCTTTTTTAAACAGCAGTGTGAATCCTGCATTCGGTAACATTTTGACCTCTATACTCTTATTGCTTTGTCAAGTAGATCAAATTAACGACTAAAAAAATGTAGGCCTATTACTCGTGACAAGTTGGAATTCCCCGTTGTTCGCATGAATTGCGTAAAATCTGCCGAGACTCCGCCATGCTGCTCCCTACCCCAACAGTGATATGACAAATATATCGTACTATTCTCTGAGGACTGAGTTTGATTTTAGTGTATCGTATAACGTATATAGACTGTTGTAAGTAAAACATATTGCATCCTCCAGTTGATTTATATCTCGAATTTCAAGTTCTCCCCTTTTCTCTGTCGCCCCCTTCCCAATCATTCCTCTTGGACATTACAATCATTCCCCGTGGACACGGCGACGTTAATATTTATATATAATAGTACCTATGTTGTAGATCCTTACGTCCAAAAGTAAATCGACCATTAAATGTTTTCTAATGAAACTGGAATAGTATATGGCTGAAATTAGGGTCGCCTGTAACCGTAAGTTAGTAATTATCGGTCGCCATTTGGAAGATACTTACCGTTTGACCAATTTTAGGCCTGATTTTGTATTTTATGTATACCTATTAGGATATGTAACCTTTTAATTTTGTTCTTTGCAGATATCACTATTTTGGCATTGGCTAGTCTTATTCTCTTTATTCTTTCAGTAGTTCAGGGGAGTTGCATTGCCCAAAGTGGTACGGGACTTTAAATATCTAGACGGATTTTCCCCTTTACAAGAGTTTAATGTTGATTATAGTAAAAGTGTCACAATTGGAAGGCTAGTTCCCGGAAATTCCCTCAATTTTATTTCGATTTTGGTGATTTGTGCAATACCTGTCTAGGTACTACGACTGATTAACTGGAAATCCCATAGATTGTTTATTCTGGACAGATTAGAAGGTCACGTGGATGCTATAACGTGCGCGGAGTTATTGCATCCAGTCATGTGTCTCTCCTTCCTTGTAAGTTTCTTCAATAAACATCAACCAGTACAGACAAGGGGGTGGTTTCCCCTTCCCGCCGCAGTTACAACCGGCAGTTACAACTGTTGAACAAGGTCAATGTTTTCCCCTAATGTTGGTAATTTGAACAAAAATACAAGAATGTTAATATTGCGGCGTTATATATAAATATATATTACGGGAGGAGTTTAAGAGGATCCATTGTGCAGTAAGTGATTGCCTATTATAGGCCTAGGCTATGCCTACTAGCAATTGCCATGTACTACGCGTACGGTACTACTACTACTACTACTACTAATAATAATAATAATAATAATAATGCTACTACTACTAAGCAATTTACTACCGGTTCTGCTACTACTACAACTACACTTCCAATACAAGATACCGGTATCACGATCATTTTACTAATGGTGGGAGGGGGTGTTGGCCAAGTGGAACAATGCTCGCCAGGGTGAAATACTGGATGAAACTTTCCAAAATACATAGCAACGAGAGACCTTATACTTTCTCCCCCCAATTTCTCCCCTAAAACTCGAATATTTTGGAGTTTTTGGGAAATCTCCTACTCTTTCTGAGATTAAGACCACTGAAAATGTGTTTAATTAACGTAGGACTCTTTCCAAATTCTCTAAGGCAAACACGATCAATTGGGTATGGTTTTGAGTGGGGGAATTTGAAATGTATAAAGGCATTTAGGAGGAGGATAGGGATATTGGAATAACATGGGGTGGGGTTACTGTATGTTGTACGGTATATCGCTTACAGGTAATTACTGGGATTCATGGCTACCACCCTAGTTAGCCCTTTATAAGGTTTCAAATCAAAAGGGAATCCATGTACCGTCAACGGTGACCGCGAACTTGGAAGTTTCCACATAATACGAAATTAGTCTCGTAGCTGTCACTTTATTTTCACGTTTTCCAGCTTGGTAAAAAGATTGCCCGAAGAGAGTTACTGCAGGCTGAAAAAGGTCAACTTGACACTGCAAAACTCAGAAAATGTAAAATCAGACTTCCATTCGTTGTAGGCTCAGTTAGTTCTCAGCCTATAGTATTTGCTAAGATCATATGTAGTACCTGTGGTGTTAAGCTAAGTAGCCTATACTAACTATCATTTTATGTACGGTACTGCTGTTACATTCCGCCATACTGCATCGCATGAGTGCATTTCTCCGCAGAGGTCTCTATTTATTTGCTGTTACAGTACTACAACTGCTTAGAGTTGTACTTTACGGGAGACGGTCACACTGAAGCATATAGCGCCAATCAGTGGGCCGTAGTATACAGCAAACCTTTGGCAATACTACAGTGACTGACGCACGCACACGCTGTTTTACTAAACAGCGGTATGATCACAGAATTTAGGACTAGCCTCAATCATGGCCGTACTGGAATTGTACCAACTCATCGTCTATGGTCCAAGATGGCGATTATGTCGCCGGAGGATCATTACAACATTTTGTAGAGAGTAGGTATCCATTATATTTATTATATTTATTAATCTTCAAAAGGATGCACAATTACTACTAGTTATAAGCCTATCGTTGTCAATTAATATGGGTGACTAGTACCAATATTTACCTTTGACCTGTCAGACATTTGTCTGACATGATAGTTACCGTCCAGTCATTCTGTCACACTTTGTGACCTGAAAGTCAAAGTTTATATGTGGTAGTGTCAAGGATCATCATCAAAGTTCTCTTCCAAAGCGTCATCATCGGTGTGCGCCATGCCAGTGGGTATATAGCAGAACATCAACATATGCACGATAATGCTAAATTGTAGGATGCAATCCTATCCCAAATGAACAATGATAATTTACATACATCTCTGTACGTGAGAACGAGCAGCTTGATTGGTGGACTGCTGCTTGCATAATATATGGTTGTATGCCTATACCGGTATAACCGCTGACAAAATAGCTTAAGGAATGACAAGATCAACAACAATTTAAATACCATACACAGGGAAGTTTATATCTTTGTGATAAATGGCTAGGGTAATGATGTGTTTCCTCAACAAGGCTCTATGATGTCTACTGTCCCTGAATGTGTCGGTTTCATTTATGTATTACAGGGTTGTACAGTACATTATGGCAGCACAGACACTTATGGGAGGGTGGTACAGTACATTATGGCAGCACAGTACCTTATGGGAGGGTTGTACAGTACGGTACCAAGCTATGGCAGGACAGTACCTTGTGGGAGGGTTGTACAGTACATTATGGCTGCACAGTACGGTACCTTATGAGAGGGTTTTGCAGTAGTACCAAGTTATGGCAGCACAGTACCTTGTGGGAGGGTTGTACAGTACGGTACCAAGTTATGTCCACCAAAACGTTCGGTTGCCTCTACGTTGTGCATGGACCTCTAACCGGTCGGTACCACCGTGATCGCCTCTCTACTGACATTGTACAGGAGTGAAATATAGGACGTTGGGGATTGGGGAAGTTGCTGGTTAACATTTCCAGTAGAGAATCTTGCAGTGTTATCTTTATTTCAGAATTCATGATAGAGAGCTCTCGTAGCCGAGTTTGGACAGCGAACTCGATCATTTATTGTATATTCCTTTACATGGTCATTATCTAACAGCCCGTTCATATGTTTTAATAGTTTTGAATGTCAGTGGGAACTATCCTTTTACTCCAATGTATGTATTAGCTCTCCGACGAGTAAATGAACCACGGTGGTCATGACGTCATCAACAAACTACGATAGACATTGTGTAGCCGTCGGATTTGAAAATCAACGGAGGCTACATGTTGTATTCTTATGTATCGTGTGCAATTAGCAGACCGTATGTAGTACACGTACCATTGTTAAATATGGTAACATTTGTAAATACCCTACATACCGATGACGTAGAAGAATAGATCGACATAGTGAATAGAGAAAGACGCCCCTGCCGGTGAACCACACAACACGCCTCCATTCCAGCGTTCTTAAAACAATTTACACGTATTGGTAGTTCGAGGTTATACGCCTTTCCCAGGATAAAAAAAGCACATACATAAACGTGCACTGTGAAGAACTGTACCATAAAGGATTTTTCAGAGGTCAAAGATCATCACCGACCAGAGAAATTGAAATGGGTCTCTCGGCACGAATGAAAACGGTATCGCCGTGAACCGCTGATTCTGTGCAGTTTCAAAATGTATAGAGAATACTGACAGTGATAGGTGTGTAAAGGATTTGAGTATACATGCCATGATCATTGTGTAAACGTAATTTGCTTCCTGTAACATCTAACAGGGCAACAATGATATTGACACATTTGCAATAATTATGGTTGTATGTTCAAGCCTGTCAGCCTTTGCAGCGCGGGAGTATACAGACTTGCCCTTCGCTGGAATAGCGCCCTTTATTAAAATGGTGGACGCTAATTTTAACGAAGGGAAAATGTAGATGGAAAAACAAAACATTGGGAGACTTCGGCAAGTCTAGAGATTATGTTACTTGCCAGGATGTGCCACAGACAACGGTTTCGTTTATGCATTTACATTTAGAACGTTATTGGTGACGTAGGATGACAACGGTTTCTTTATGCATTTTGCTTTAGAATGTCGCAATAGTGACGTAGCAGATGTTGATACTTGGATACCGATAATCACTTTTGAAGCACCCCCCCCCCTTAATTGGCAGACGTCCAACGTCTGTCGTTTGTCCGGTTTCAAATTTTCTCTCCTCGGGAGTTTTATTTCACACGTTGAACGATAAATTGCACTTAACAAGTAGCTTAATTTTAAAGCAATATTCTCATCGACGAATGTTACAATTGAAAACCCCAACGGCTAGTCTACATTTATTAAAAGTTTGATAAAACATCTCGCACAAAAGATGACCTTTTTGGAGTGAAAAATTGCGTAATGCAACTGTGGATGTGATTTCCACGGAGATTACGGAAGCCTGGAAACAGACTGGTAACTACAGTTGGCAGGTACTAAGGATTGGGTTTTCCCAGACTGCCTTATTAACGACGAAAGAAACAACGAACGGGAGGTGAATTTCCTAAATCCGCTTTTTGAGTCAAGATATATGATTCCTATGGAAAAAATCAATACATAAAGCAGGATCAGATCCTTGTCAGGATAATAGATGGGTTTGCCTAACTGGGTCATAAATGTAGCATCGTAAGTTTTTATAGCCCACACTCCATTTGTCAAATATGAAAATATGGAACGTTGAGAGCAGGGACGGATATCTTGTGGTGCCTGTGGAGGTGGGTTTTGGAGGGCGCTGACTGCAAAGCTGCAGATGAAAGTGTGTAGTCTGGTTCGCTGACTTCGATGAGTAACGCATGTTTTATGGAAGTGAACGGAAGCCATCCAACAATAGCTTCATGCCCAGACCCGCGACGAAGACTCCCCGCCGCTAAGCACCACCCGACGGCTCGAACGTCGTCGGGTGGCGCTGAGGCGTTGCAGCAAAGTGGTCCTGGAGCGGTACCAGGAAGTGGAGTTTCTCGTCCGCGTTGAACGCTGGATGTTGGGGAAAGGATAGGAAGGGAACCTGTGGGCCTGGAACTTTTTGCGGACCACCATCGATGCCAGTTGGACTTGGAAGTCCTGAATATCCAGACGCGATTGTATAGGAGAGTGGATATGGGTTAACCCCCCCCCCCCCCAATGTTCAGGCCGCGCATTAAGCGTTAGCCAGTGTCGCCATTAATTACATAGTTTTCTTACTCCATTCTCTTTATGTCAGGGCGTGACTTTTATAAATTTATATTATGGCCGTTGATAAATAGGTTTGTTTGCACTGGCGTATGACAGCTGTCCTTCCTTCGACCGCGAGGTCAGTCACGCAGTTCGGGGTCGTACTACTACTAGAGGCGGGTGTCCTACTTTTGAGACTTTATCTTAATAGTGTTGGCTGGAATTGACCTGTCTGTAAGTCGATCAGGCAAGTTTAGTAAACGGTGATTGGTTGGAGAAATTCAAGGGCGTTGACGGTTCCATACAGTTATTGTATTACAGTTTGTTATATTTAGGATTTGTATAAACGCCGAAGCGAACGCTGATTGGCTGGACAAATTCAGGGGGGGACGTTAACGTCCCATATAGTCTGTTATAGTTGGCTTGCTTTAAAAAGTGCTGCACGAGATGGATAAAGGGTTCGTTAGGACGGAAGGCGGTTCGGACGGAAGACGGTTTGTTCGGAAGTAGTTTCTTGGAGGAGACTCGGGGAGGAGACACGGAGCGAGATTCCAGCGCAGAGTCTAGGAGGTCACAGGGAAAAGTGGGGGACTTCTGAAGCCTTATAGCTGTGAAGTGCCCGACCGGATTCGCGCTGCCAATCTGGGTGCGCATTGCCCGACCAGATTCGCACTGCCAGACCGAATTCGCGCTGCCCAACTGGGTGCGCATTTCCCGACCAGATCGGCACTGCCCAACTGGGTGTGCATTACCCAATCAGATTCGCATTGCCCAACCAGATGCGCACTGCCCGACCGAGTATCAAAAGGGGTTAAGGTCAGTTCTCTCGTAATAGTTATTAGTTCTTTTAAATAAAACGTTAGAAACACATCATTATGTGTCATCGTTATTTCGGTTCAGTTGCTGTCCAGTCAAATGTTTTCCGCTGTTATTATCTCTACTACGCACCATTAGTATAGTCGCCATCCGGTTGAGAGTTCCTGAGAGGCACGTACGGCGGACCGAGGCAGAGACGGGGACCGTTCCACATCACCAGAGCCAGGCGGCGTTACAGTATTTTCTATGTTAGTTACCGCTCTCCATTTTTATTACAAATTTAAATGTCACAAATCCACTTCGAAAACCAACATCCTCCCCCCCCCCCGGACCCGGCGTTGATAGGACCCAGCGTTGACTAGGTCCCAGCATTTGTGCCAAGATATGCATTGATGTAGTGAGCGACATATCTTTCCAAATTTGAAGAAAACAATTCGCCTCTTCGAAAATGCAAAACATTTTCTGCTACTACGACAATTTTCTGGATCGATCAAAAAGGTGAAATTAACGGTGTTAAAAGGTTGAAGAACCAATTTAGCCAGAAAAGAGGTAGTAACCACAGTTATCATTTCATTTCATTAAATGTTAGTGTATTTCTACGTAATATATTGGTATGAAATCTCGTGATCATTATGTATTTATATTTACATTTTTATTTTACACAAATTGGTCAATAGCGTTTCCATACATTTAGAGCGAGCTATATGTCGCATTTCGATGTTGATTATTCTTCAATTTTAGGTTATTTTTTGCATCCACAATATTACACAAGGACAGTGTTCCCGGGTGCTTCGTCCGTGTCCCCAAGTGGGGCTTTACCCGTGGAACCCATCAGGGGCCCGCCGTATAGACCACGTGTCATCTAGGTGTTCCGCTCTACGCAGTGCCGCCTAGTGACGTTTGGTGACTACATAACAAACCCCTCACCTTGTGATAAATGTACGGGCTACGCCATTAATTCTATACACAAACAGTCTGCCTATACGTTTTCTAAACCAGCCAGGACCCAACAAGGGGGCTGTAGTGGGTCAAACTCTGCGTAGCGAAAATTCATAATTTGCATTTTCCTCAGCCCCAAAAAAGTCAAACTACGCCATTGTGATTTATTTCCACATATGCCTACTCTTTCAATGTGATTGAGAAGCTTTGGGGTCTTCGGACTTTAGCGCCTCGACGGTGTCTGTGAGGGCCATATGACGTCACTATGTACCATTACTGGTATTGATTTCGACGAGTGTAAACTCTTCAAGAGAGAAACGTTCATCACCTGGAAAGAAGGAAATGTTTATTAAATCGAATATTTGTAACTTTTAGATCACTGTAAACATTACTTAACAAACTACTAAGCAGTGTCCAAGAGGATCTTAATAGGGATTTTAAGTGGTCGGACGATTGTCAAATGCTCTTTAATGTTGGCAAGTGACAAGACAACAATTTTGGCGCTGCTGGGTTTTTTTAAACCCCGGCTCAGCAAGAAAGAACTTGGTGTCTAACCCAAAACAACGGCAGCATATCCGCCACGGTACCCAACGGCAGCATATCCGCCACGGTACCCATCGGTGCCAGTAACTAGCTTCCAACGGGCCCCAATCATACAGGTATGACAGTAACATTATAGGTGGTCATAATATATTTAACTGTAAGTGTGCGGACACAAAGACATAGGCGTGGCCTAAACATATGCCTAACATGACAGCTGGGGTACTTTTTGTTAAACACTCCAAAAATCCTATACATCGTCTTGTAAAATGTGAACCGTTTAACATGTTTAATGAAGGTACCAGAGTTCGCACGCGTGGTAACAAGAAGAGGGAATGCGCATGCACCGTACAGGTATGCCGTACGATAACCACCCACGTGTGCTGATAGGACCACCACATACGAGAGCCCGTTACGCACATGGCAAGCGATGGGCGTATGGGATGTAAACTTTGTATCGACTACGGGTAAGTTACAGTTAAGTTGGAGAGTTGTCGGCTATGCGTAGACGAGACTGCCAAATCAGCAAGTAACTGATGCAGCCATCTTTGCCATGACATATGGGTCCTACGCGAACGGTCGCGAGACCTAGTTCGCGTAGGACCCATAGGTTATGGCGCCGATGGCTTACCACCTGCGAGAGCTAATGCGCATGTGTATGTGTGTACAAATGTTCGACATATTTCTCGAAATATATTTCTAAGTGCAAAGTAATGATACAGGATTGGCATTTTACAATATTTAGGGGACGGTGCGTATGAATTATGAATTAGATTCAATGAAACATCGCCCTGTTTAGTCTAGCTATATGAATTAGATTCAATGAAACATCGCTCGTACACTCTATTGTGTACTGCTTTCGGCGGGTAAATCCTGGATCACTGCATCGATGTGGAAAGCATTGATTCTAACATACGTGTTACCTTAGAGTTAACTCTGGTGTTAGAGAACCATTATCACTAACAAGGGGCATTATTACTGGGTAGAACTAACTTACCATCGAAGTCTGCTTCGTCGAGGTTTTTCACGAATTTTCGGACAGTGGTGTCAAAGGGCGCCTCCAGCCATTCACGAGCATCTACGAATCCGTCATTGTTCCCGTCGAGCTGTCTGAAGACGTTCCCAGTGGAGATTTCTTCCAGTTCGTCGATTATATACCTGAAAACAAAAAAGTGAAGAGCTATATTATTCTCAATGAAGTTCTGTTCTATGCCCAACCTGTTTTCCATATAAGTATACCAGCATTATACATGTTAAGAAATGAAGAAGACAGATGTTGACCATACATTGAGGACACCCTCACTTAGTGAAGCAACGGAGTGCTTCACAAGAAATCCCTTACAGATCACTGCAGACGAAGGCATTAAGAATATTAACAAAGGTTAGTTGACTCCACATGAAGGACGCCCTTATTTTGGGACAAGCAATGCAATATTACGATAAGAAGCCAAGTCATACATCAGTAGTACAGGATAAGAAATCATGCAGATCATAACACATGTTGACAAAACATAACATTTGGTGAAGCAATGTAGTGCTTCACAAGAAATACATGAAAAACAAAAGAAAAAACCGCAGCGTATGCCACAAAACCATCGCGACAAACTGACCAGTCTCCCAGCAACGATCCTGGATCATTGATCCTGGATCATTTTGGCGAGTGTAGTGCCACGCACATAATGAGTATACTCGTGGCTCTGTTGGAGGCGGATAGTCCCACCATTCTCCAGTGCATGGTGATAGACTACCTTTGGGGTGGTCTTATATGAATCATATCCCCCTATATTCCCTTATATTATCCCTTACGGTACATTGTATATGCCTATTATATTTGTGCAGAGTTTGGTCTCTATTCTGATTTAAATCCATCTCCTGCCGTCAAATGTCTTATAAGGTTCCATGCAATACTCTCGTGATACGTCCATCTTCTACGACTAGTATTTCTGATTAATATTAATACCAAGTGAAATATTGCTCGGAGTAGGAGTTGTTATCTAATTTAACTCCCTGCTCCGAGTATTACTAGTATTTGGGACATTACTGTAGATATTGTACTGTAGTTATTAGCAGCGGCGCAAATCTATATTTTGGTTTGGGGGGGGGCGAAAGTTGTGAAATAAATCCCTTGGCTAAAATGGGGTCCTGGGGGGTCTAAGGGGAGGTTGTGCGATTTTGTTTTATAATTAAGGATGCTTGGATGCAAAATGGTGCTATCTTTGGCAGCTTTATAGTAAATTTATGGTAATGAAAGTTTAAACATATGTATAGGCTATATCGTGAAACCACTTTATTAATTTGAGTGAAAATGATGTAAAATACATTGTTTCTAAAAAATGTCAACTGAACCTCTGAGGTTAAAATAATATAGGCTACAATAGATTCAAAATGAACATCATATACGATATAGGAATAAATATCATAGGAATAGTTATAAATCTTGGAAGAAATATGAAGAGCGCTTACCTTCTCGTCTTGCCAGTGGACTTGCCGTCTTTCTTTTTTGTATTAGTTGAGCTCAACATTGCATTCTTGTTGCACCCTCGTACCTCCGACGTCAACGCAATGAGAGTCAAAATAAGGATAAGCAGAAACAATGATGATGATGATAATGCCATCTCGAATCGTGGATTATATTTTTAATCAAATTTGAAGACAATCGATGATAGCTTCGGTACAGAAGAGGCTCGGGTTGGGTCTGGTCGTAAGTTCGTTCTGCTTCTACCATTTATAAAGGCTCGCCGTGCGCAGTCTGTTTTCTTTTGGACAGAAGGTGATGTCATCGTCTCAAAATAGCAATCCAGGGCAGGCCTATCCGGGGGACCTACAACTTTTCCCCTTGTCTGACTAAAGTTGCAAATATAGCTGGAAACAGAAACGTTGTCAATGGTTCCGGTAACATAACATTATACGGTATGTGTAGGCCTATGTTTATTCATGACCTTTGATTTTGGGAACTATGACGCTCTCCGCATCACTCCTCACTACGTAACCAGGACGGAGGCCTTTTCCAATCTTGAAAACGATCGGAGCTATTGACGGTGGGACCCGGGAGAACCAGAGATGTCACGCGTTCGTCTCTCTTTCCCACTCACCGTAGTATACGGTACCCCTCTCCGGCCCTACCCCGACTCCACACCATACACATTATGTAAATCGGTAAGAGGCGATAATCCTACCGAAAATATATCTATTAGAAGGTTAATCAAAAAAAAAATTGACCCATTAGTCAAGACTGGCTAGACCAAGATTATACATTCACACACTGCCCGGTTCCATCCTTAATATCTTTTCAGTTCCCAACCTTTTCCCCAACCCCCTCCCCAACTCCGTCAGAATTTCAACCAACATTAACGTCAAAAACTTATTT
>JAODAG010236196.1:0-13336 GCA_027574785.1 Orphnurgus asper | reverse complement strand
ATTATATATATACCGAGAACGACTTCAATCGGTTTTTTATGTGATCGTAGTGATAAACTAAATCTAGCAGATTTCAACATGGCGCATCCCCCTTCTTGAATAATCATGAATAAAATGATCGCATGGCCTAAGTTGTACTGTGTGTGTTTTCCCTAATGGCACCTTCATACCATGATTGAAGATAACTGGACTTGACCAAGTATTAAATCAGGCTAACAATTATTTCTTGTTGAGATGTCTTTTTTGACAAGCTAAATCTAGCAGATTTTAACTTGACTGCCCCTTAATGAAAAAATTACATCACATGCCTATCAACGTATTGGCAAGGAGCAGCAGCAGCAATGGTCAGAGGAAAAGCAGTAAGGTGCTCACCAAGGGGGGGGGGGTGGAGATCGGGGATACAGAGGTCGATGCGAACTTACCACAGATTCATCATCAACAGGGTAAGTATCATCAGCACTGGACATCTTAAACTGCAAAGTTAAAAAGGCAGAAATAAATATCTCAGAGACGAGGGCAGTGCAATATTGATAGAAAAAGATTTGAAGAAAGGACAAACACAGTTTCAAAATGTTGCCATTCATGACCTTTAACCTTCTGGAACACAATTCACAGTTCATGAGACTATTTTTTAGGCCAAGAAATGACTGTCCAGTTTAACACAGATAGCAGATAATAAAGAATGCCCTGGAACTACTTTCACTGACCAATGAGTTGTCCTGCAGTGGCAACTCTGACGATGGCTGGCTGCTGGCATAAGATGTCGGAGGGAGAGATCGTAATCTCCAAGGTGCAGACGGATCAGGTGACTTTTTCCGAGGGTAACTGTTTTGTTACCCGCGGACATATGCAAAGCTTGCGGGCGACTGGACAGACCTGCCCAATAAACTTGGTGGTGATGGCGATTAGTTTTAACTTCTGGAGCTATTAATAACATCCACATTACACAACTTACAAGACTTTGAACCATCACACTACCAGGTGTCAACACTGACGGCGGGCCTGATAAATTTTCCGCTACACCGAGACGGAGCTATACAATTTGTTTTAATCTCGCAAATTATGTTCTGAGTGGTTTCCCCCAGGGATGTTAAAATGATACATGATAAGTGGAGCTCTGAGGGCTTGTCCTAATGTCAAAGACTCTTTATAGTTTTGGTTATATGAAGACGCACATTATACACTCTTGTATTGAAAGAAATTAACTGCAAAATATTATATCTGCAGAAAAATATTTTTATATTCATATACATGCACGAATCATTCTTCAAGGGGTAAGCTCCGAGATCAGACATACTTAATGGCCAATTGTTCTGTAGATTAATACAATGCTATGAAGAAAAGCCCACCTGTTTTAAGACACTGGTTACTAATTAGACAGTGGACAGGGGGGACAGTGACAAAAATTCAATTATTTTGATGGTAGTTTGGTGTAGCTTGTGTGCTTTGAAACTGAAAAGAAAGTAGATCCTATATCGCGGCATTCTTAACCGTAAAATGTTGCTACTGGGAATGAAACACACAATGCTCTCTCTCTCTCTCTGTATTTTCAAACTCACAATGCTGCTTTACAGACATGTGCTGACCTCGGAACAATTAGAAGCTGCAGAATCACTGTTCTGTGTCACCACATGATCCATCGCCCAGAATCCCCTGAGTTATTAAAGCATGACCTCCTGCAGATTAATTATGGATGCCTCTGGGGCGACAGATTGATCCAAGCGATTAGCGATGCTTCACTGGAAGCAGGGTAAGCTCGTATGAACTTGCGTAACATACATCGATTAACGTGGAACAGTTTGAGAGTGATGCAGTTTCTAAAGTGACTAAAATTTGGGTCATAAATATGACTGCACGGCAAACAAAAACAATTCATGCAGGAGTGAGTTTACGAGATCTCCCATAGAGTGATCTAATTTCCTCATCCATTGTTAGAGTGCATGCATGCACTCAATTTAATCACACGGTTCTGTGTAAGCAGATTTTCAGGAAACAGGGATATATGGTATGATATGATCATCTCTGGCTTTAGTTGTGTTTTAATTTCTCATGTAACAAGGCTATATGATTCGATCACCTGGCTTTATGTAATAAGCAGTTTCTCATGCAACAGGGAGATAAGATTTGATCTGATGATCACATGGTTTTAATTGTGTTTCAGTTTCTCATGTATCAGGGCTATATGATTCGATCACCTGGCTTTGTGTAATAAGCAGTTTCTCATGCAACAGGGAGATAAGATTTGATCTGGTCACCTGGTTCTGTGTGACCAGTTTCTCATGTAACAGGGCTGTATGATTTGATGTTGTTAGAAACTTAAAAATGGGGAAGGGGGTGTGTGAGGGATGATTTGAAGTGATGATGTACTCAGTCACCAGAGTGATCGCAAACATCAGATATAACGAAGATTAATACCATCCAACAAATATCCACGTTTAAATGGTATACAAGTTTGGGCTGATATGTGTCCATTAAGCAATGACTCGTAGCAAGTCTATAATGATGTCTGAATTTATGTATATGACCAGATGCAGTGTTTGAGTCTATTCAACTGCATGTTTGTAAGTAACTTATCATTAGGTTTACTCATTAGGTCTTCCCACCCTCAGATTTCTAGATTTGTGCGGGTACTAAAAATGCTGAAAGGATGTGACAATGGAATATAACCACCCAGAAAAAAACAACTGAGCCCTTGAACTTGGCAGCCAGTCTTGGCAAAGAAGTAGCAAGTGTTTTTGTTATCTCTTTCTCTGCAGTATGTATTGGATATCATTTCTTGATATAGTGAAAACTGTGTATTTAGTAACTGACAGTGTGTTTACAGCTCAATTAACTGTTAACAGTTTTATGACTTTTTTAACCCTTTATACAATTGCACAGAAAAAAAATGCTGTTTACCCCTCTCCAGACCATGCACAATCCTTGTGTGTTATAATCTTATTTGGTGTTTACCCCTTTACATATCTCATGTGCATGCACAATCCTTGTGTGTAATATTCTTATTTGGTGTTTACCTCTTTACTTATCGCAAGATGCATGCACAATCCTTGTGTGTTATAATCTTATTTGGTGTTTACCTCTTTACATATCTCATGTGCATGCACAATCCTTGTGTGTAATATTCTTATTTGGTGTTTACCTCTTTACTTACATCGCTAAGCTGTTGGTCACCATAAACAGGGTTACCAATGCCAGTCTCTCCCAAGTCACCTCTGTTGAGGAAATAAAAATAAAATACTAGGTGAAAATTTTAGATTAAATGTAAATCTGACAATCAGTCATATGATTAAGCTGACAGCAGTTGAGTTTTGTTCTATTCCTTCTTTCACTAAATCTTAAGGAGATTGCATGGCGAGTGATCGCAGCTATACTACTACATTATTTCGCAACTTTAGTACTGCCACGAGGTTATCTTTGACCACGAACTAGTGACCGATGCAATGTTTGTTTGATTTTTTACCATGGGGCAGGAGAAAAACATTTACTCACGATATAACGCATTATTTCAAGGGGCTAAAATGCGACCTGGTCGTCTCATTCTTTTGGCAGAAATAGTGTGTCATGTAGTGAAAACCTGTTTCTCTCAGAGAGCTGGTTCCAATATCCAATTCCAATTGGAAAGATACAGGATAATGAATGTAAAGCGTGGACTGCGACGGAAATGCAGATAAGCTGGAAGTCAGTTTCGGTTTCCTCTAACCGCATATTCTTCGTCCCATTCAACGTAACGTGCAGAAAGGAATTTGCTCAATACATAATTCAGTTTTCTAACATTTCAGAGGTTCGAGCATGCAGAAATGATTAAACAGACAGATTCAACTTATATCATATATTCCAAGGACAACTTAGGAGGCAAATTAACATACCAACAAAAAAATTATTAAAAGAATAATAACAGACGTACTTTCTCAGTACTTTCTTTCCTATAGCATCATATAATGCCCTCAAAATTGATTTTGTTATCGTAGTAATATTATGCTCAGTGCTTGATCTACTGATCTATGTTTCAAACAATCTGGAGTTAGGAACATGCATGCTGCTAAAATGGGTGTGGAATACATTTCCAGAGAATAAAATCACAATGAATGTTTGTGTCGTTTGGTATTGCTGTTTTGGATATTTTTTAGAGTCCGATAACTGCAGATTCCAATTAGACTTTTCCGGGGCTTTTTCATACCGGCAATACTTGTCGTCGATCTACCGATCTCTAACAGTATATCTACCGATTTCTAAAGGTAGATCTACCGATCTCTAACGGTAGATCTACCGATCTCTAACAGTAGATCTACCGATCTCTAAAAGTAGATCTACCGATCTTTAACAATAGATCTACTGATTTTTAACAGTAGATCTACCGATCTCTAACAGTAGATCTACCAATCTCTAAAGTAGATCTACCAATCTGTAAAAGTATATCTACCGATCTCTAAAAGTAGATCTACCGATCTCTAAAAGTAGATCTACCGATCTCTAACAGTACATCTACCGATCTCTAACAGTATATCTACCGATCTCTAAAAGTAGATCTACCGATCTCTAAAAGTAGATCTACCGATCTTTAACAATATATCTACTGATCTTTGACAGTAGATCTACCGATCTCTAACAGTAGATCTACCAATCTCTAAAAGCAGATCTACCGATCTCTAAAGTAGATCTACCGATATCTAACAGTAGATCTACCGATCTCTAAAGGTAGATCTACCGATCTCTAAAAGTAGATCTACCGATCTCTAAAAGTAGATCTACCGATCTCTAAAGGTAGATCTAACAATCTCTAAAAGTTGTAAAGACATTGATTCGAGAAAGCATCTCACTTTGTGTTCTGCCTTCTTTGTAGGAAAATCGCCAAAAGGACTAAGAAGGTGATCAATACAAGAACTGCACCGACGACGCTGACTGCAATGATGACCGCTGAAAGGAAGAAGGAAACCAGTGGAAACATAATCATAATCTCTTACACAGCATTCCAGATTTCGGAATTCTCATATAAGAACTCAATTAAACTGGGGGAGGAAATACTTGCTGGTCTGAAACAACAGCCATCTTTGATGCCATGTAAAATGTCAACATTGTGACATAATTATGATATCTGTCCTCAATCTTTTACCAAATGTTACTGATGCGCCGCTAATCACAATTACAAATTAACTACAGTCTTCTTCCGAGATTACAGTTTTGAGAAATGATGGACAAAGGAGCGGGACTAAACGTACTATTAGCTGGCGTACGTGACTATAGGCAAATTGTGATTGGATGTTAATTTATTCAGACAGTCACCTGATTATGAGCTGATAAAGACATAGCTCTTTCTTTTCCACCTTTTCCACCTATCAGAAAACAGCAATAACCACATTGCCTCCGGGAATACTCTAGAGACAAAATTAACTGCTATTTTTTAAGCTGGGCCATACAACAGTAAAAATTGTTTCCCCTGTAATTAAAGTTTGCATGTTGCACGAGGGTACCTTGGTTATCGTCTGTAGCGGTGCCATCGGTTCTCGGGGATTCTGTTATCCTGTCGGAGGTCTGTGGCTGCCTTTCGGTCGTCCCTGAGGTTTCATTCATGAATACAAAGAACAAGTATCACGATCCGTGAGGATTTAAGGTCAAACGTTGCATAGTAAAGCTGTGCGTACTATATCATACAATCACCACCACGCATCTCCATTTATATCAGGTGCTTGTTTTCATTACAGGTAGGAGGAACTCACCAACAAAGGAAAAGCACAGGTGTGATTTCACCTATGCCCACCACCCCAGTCCCCTATGTGTCAGAATTGGTTGGGTGTTAGAATGTGCACCATGCATGTTACTTTATATTTATGCACAATAAATGAGCCTATATGCATCAACCTGCCTAAAAGGAAGCATTTTCATTTCAGGATGCAAGAGCAACTTTACTCTTGAGAGTTATCAGATGAATTAGCTTATGCAAAAGCAACTTTAATCTTGGAAGTCAATACATTAATTAGCCTATGCAAGAGCAAGATTACTCCAGTAAGTCAATTAATTAGCCTAAGCAAGATCAACTCTACTCATGAAATTGATCGGATTCATTAACTTAAGCCTCTATGAGAGTGACGCTTTCCTCGTCTCATGATTCATTAACCAGTGCAAGAACAATATTCATCTTGAAAATAATTAGATTCCTTAATGTGTGCAAGAGCAACACCACCCTCTTGAACATCGTACGGTTCATCAGCCAATTAAGCAAGAGCAACACTACCCTCTTGAACATCGTAAGGTTCATCAGCCAATTAAGTAAGAGCAACACTACCCTCTTGAATACCGTCAGGTTCATCAGCCAATTAAGCAAGAGCAACACTACCCTGAGGCTCTTGAATACCATCAGGTTCATCAGCCAATTAAGCAAGAGCAACACTATCCTCTTGAACATCGTCAGGTTCATCAGAAAATTAAGGCAAGAGCCACACTACCTTCCTGAACATCGTCAGGTTCATCAGAAAATTAAGGCAAGAGCCACACTACCCTCTTGAAAGCCGTCAGGAGTATCATGACTTGTCATACCGCTCCAGACTCTCATAGGGCAACACTAAATGTATATTACCTAGTTTCACTATTAACCTGCATTGCTGTTTCCTACCTGTGGGGTTAGGAAGGTTGCTGGCAGACGCCCTGCATTCAGAGGTGAAAGTTACGTCATCTAAGGCTACAATTCCACTCGAATCGGAGCCACGGGTTGCCTCTATGATGACCTGGCAATGAGGTAAACAAACACATAAAACTCTCAGCACCAACAATGAAGAGAGACACTAGGATATTCAAATGTTATGTGGATTATATCATAATGTAATTAGTAAGGTCAGAAATAGTTGAATTAGTAATGTCAGAGGAGTCAAACATCTGCATTTATTGGTATATATGGCTTCACATAGTGACTGTCTGCTCAATAGGAATGACCATGAGTAGTAGTTCCAGTGTCAAAATGAATTAGCAAACCAAGCATTGTACATTAAATATCATACGAAGATAAATCAAATTTATATGAAATACAGCGTTCAAATGCGGACGAGGTTTCTTAACCCTTACTATAATAACATATCAACATGTACAGGTTTCTTTATGAGGTTTCTTAACCCTTACTATTTTAACATGTACAGGGTTCTTTATGAGCCTATGAGGTTTCTTAACTTTCTTACCCGAAGAAGAAAAAAATGGTGTCATGTGACTCGCAAACGTAGGTGACTGTGTGGCGTATAGTGGTATGAATGTTCGCCTTCTAGGTCCAAACGCATAACTTGTTCAGCACATGCACTGCTACTTTGCAGTGGTGGTGATTTCAGTTTAGTGATTCGGTTCAGTTTTCGTTCATTAGAGTTGCAATAAATTCGCTCCGAACAGCTGCAGCGCAGCAGTATTAAACAGGTGGCTCTCACTTCCGTCGGCCTTTGAGAAAGTGGTCGAAGATCGAGGTACACTCAAGTCCGTCAGATGGGGACGTTAAATCGGGACCCCGGGAGCAGGATGAGATGGTTGGGTATACATCCCTGCCTCGTTATCTTCTGGGCATTGGTCGCAAACAGAATGCTTCTCACAACCGGCATTCATCCACGATCAACACGGACGGGTACTTTATGAACCTATGAGGTTTCTTAACCCTTACTATCATAAAACATCAACATGTACAGGGTTCTTTATGAGCCTATGAGGTGTCTTAACCCTTACTATCATAAAACATCAACATGTACAGGGTTCTTTATGATCCTATGAGGTTTCTTAACCATTACTATAATAAAACATCAACATGTACAGGGTTCTTTATGAGGTTTCTTAACCATTACTATCATAAAATATCAACATGTACAGGGTTCTTTATGATCCTATGAGGTTTCTTAACCATTACTATAATAAAACATCAACATGTACAGGGTTCTTTATGAGGTTTCTTAACCATTACTATCATAAAATACCAACATGTACAGGGTTCTTTATGATCCTACGAGGTTTCTTAACCCTTACTATCATAAAATATCAACATGTACAGGGTTCTTTATGAGCCTATGAGGTTTCTTAACCATTACTATAATAAAACATCAACATGTACAGGGTTCTTTATGAGGTTTCTTAACCCTTACTATCATAAAATATCTACATGTACAGGGTTCTTTACGAGCCTATGAGGTTTCTTAACCATTACTATGATAAAACATCAACATGTACAGGGTTCTTTATGATCCTATGAGGTTTCTTAACCATTACTATAATAAAACATCAACATGTACAGGGTTCTTTATGAGGTTTCTTAACCCTTACTATCATAAAATATCAACATGTACAGGGTTCTTTACGAGCCTATGAGGTTTCTTAACCATTACTATGGTAAAACATCAACATGTACAGGGTTCTTTATGATCCCATGAGGTTTCTTAACCATTACTATAATAAAACATCATCATGTACAGGGTTCTTTACGAGGTTTCTTAACCATCATAAAATATCATCATGTACAGGGTTCTTTATGATCCTACGAGGTTTCTTAACCCTTACTATCATAAAATATCAACATGTACAGGGTTCTTTATGAGCCTATGAGGATTCTTAACCATTACTATAATAAAATATCAACAAGTGTACAGAGTTCTTTATGAGGTTTCTTAACCCTTACTATAATAAAATATCAACATGTATAGGGTTCATGAGGTTTCTTAACCCTTACTATAATAAAATATCAACATGTACAGGGTTCTTATGAGCCTATGAGGTTTCTTAACCATTACTATATTAAAATATCAACATGGACAGGGTTCTTTATGAGCCTATGAGGTTTCTTAACCCTTACTATAAAAAATATCAACATGGACACAGGGTTCTTTATGAGCCTATGTTAACTGAATACAATTACCTTACACGAAGTTAAATAGATATGTCACCAGAACCGATTATCATGCAGTAGGTACTGCAGAGAGAGAGAGAGATAAAAACAACACTGGATACACTCTCACTGACCAGTGAGTTGCCTTGGAAAAGACTGGCAGCCTATATAGGTCAGGGGATGAGAGAGTTGTGACAGTTAGGTGTCTTCGTTCTGGGATATCAAAATTCCCTTGCCACTTCTTGCAGCATTTTGATTACCCGCACAAATGCAGCAATCTGCAGGTGGAGGGACAGCTTTGTCCTGCCCAAGAATAAACCTAATGAACACTTACTTCAAGAGAGCAGGTGAAGAAAGTAGAGGCAGAGATCATGAGATGACGTACCACTAACAGTAAGAGAGGTTAACACTAAGGGGTCGAGGAGAAATAGTATACTTGGATGCCTTGATAGTAATCATTACATTGAATAAAAAATGGTTACACTAACCTCAAACAGCTGGAATGAGGTTAATGGTATTTGACCCTTGACCCATGCACCTGGAGTCAGGTCATACATGCTGCTGCCCCATGCAAAGGTCAAAGGTCCCCCAACCTCTGTTCTTGTGTAAACTGTGAGGGAACTACTGGCACTACCAAGGTAAACAAATAATCTCATCTGTTGGTAAAGAGAAAAAAACCTTCAGACTAATTTCCTAGTTTTACATTCGATTGACTCAATTGACTATGATTGAAAGTAAGAGTAAATCTTTGTACTTGTTCGTTGAAAGATTACTTTGTAGCTTGTAACTTCTGCATAATAGTCAGGTAGTTGCAACTCAATTGAGGCACACTTCCCATTACCTGGTGGGAGCTAGCCTTTAAAACAGTACGTAGACTTTATTGTATGGAAATTAGACAAAGCTATTTTGTGTCCTTCCCTCTGATATGACACATATTATACATGTAACTTTGTATATTCCGGTGATTTAAAGAGAAAGAATTGACAGTGGAAATGACGAGAGACATTCTGGCAGTCAACAACGCAACTTTGTGTCTTTCTGTCTTTTTATGTCTTTCTGGGAAGAACTCATTACTTTATAGCATAAAGCAGCCTGAGTGTAATTGAAGAGAAAATATTGAGAGTGAAATGACTCAGTAGAGATAGACTCTAGCAGTGAACCCATGCACTCAGCCTTGTTCCCATGCATGTTTGTAGAGCTAGTGAACAACCCGGTTCCCATAGCTAGGCAAACCATCTGATTTCTACAGCTAGTGAATCAGCTGATTTCCAGAGCTAAGCAAAACACCTTGTTCCTTTAGCTTGTGAGCCTGTTTGTTCTCAGGGCTAGTGAACACGCTGGTTCCCTGAGCTAGTGAATGACCTGGTTCCCCAGAACTATATTGATCAAGCTTGTTCCCAGAGCTAGTGAACAAGCTTGTTCCCAGAGCTAGTGAAACAGATCCAGGCAAACCACCTGCAGAGATTTCCATAGCCTGTGAACAAGCTGATTCCATGCAGAGCTAAGCAAAACACCTCGTTCCTGTAACTATTGAACCTGTCGATCCCCAGGGCTAGGCGAACCAACTGGTTCCATAGCTAGTGAACAAGCTGGTTCCCAAACCTAGACGAACCATCTTGTTCCCATATAGCTAGTCAATACGGTGGTTCCCAGAGCTAGTGAACACGCTTGTTCACGGAGCTAGCGAATTACTTTGTTCCCACAAATTTGCGAGGTTACATGAGGGGAAGCTTGCCCACCCTATATCAATTCACACCTATCTTCTGTGAGTTGTTTACTTTGCTACTTAATACAAGGTAGGCAGAGCAAAGAGGGTACTGACTATTCATGACACTACAAAGACATATAATTGGCCACTGTCACAAGGTCAACTTCTGCCAGGCTGATGGGAGATAGTTCCAGATACATGAGAAAAACAAATAAAGAGTGGCAGGGTAATAAACACAGCAGGTTGTCTTCCAGATTAAAACCTATCCTTGAATAAACTACAGAGAGTTACATGATCACACCATATTGAGATAATGGATCACCATGCTTAGACTGTGTATTGTTATTTCATGACTTCTACCAATAATTTACTGTTTAATAGATTTCTTTCAGCACAGAAATCAAATTTTACACTGAAGTAGACTGTACTTTGGAGCTGCTTAAAAGTAGCATTCACAGTCTCAGGCTTGATGCCTGTGACCAGTGGAGCATTTGTGCTTTGTTTCTTAGTATACTTGATGTGTTTTAGTAGTCGATATCTTCTTGGTGTGTGTTTCAATACTTACTTGCTACGAGATTTAAAA
Source organism: Orphnurgus asper (assembly GCA_027574785.1). NCBI lineage: Eukaryota > Metazoa > Echinodermata > Holothuroidea > Elasipodida > Deimatidae > Orphnurgus > Orphnurgus asper. Next base: position 2,209 of record JAODAG010236196.1, on the reverse strand, counting down.
TCTCCCTGTGTATAGATAGTATCCGATTTCACACTGGTCGGCATCCACAAATAGTACAAACAAACTTCGTCCCACACTGACTCCCCACCCAGCATATTCACTGTTATTATTAGCAACAAAGTTCCGTCTGTGATGTAAAGAAAACCATCCACCAAACACAATAGGATTAAGAGATAGCAGGAACTGTGCTGTGTCTGTTTATTGAAACAGTCAATACTCGGTCATCCCTTGGGTTAAAAATATTAGCTATTCATCAATAGAAGGAATTTAAATTGCATAAGAAGTTGGTGATTTGATTATAAAAGTATATCAAAAGAAATGGTAATTTGTCTGCCTGCAATATCCAGACGAATTTATTCAGTGTATTTCGGACAATCCACATCTTCATAAAATAAACTAGTTACGCCAGCTGACAATCTCTCAACTTATTCTAGGTTATGAGGCCTTCCAGCGTATTTCTTGGAATTTACTCAAAACTAAAGATTCAGGCACATTACCATGACAACATGTTTTGTTTAGTTGGATGAACTACACTTTTGGCACTTCCTGCCTAGACAGTAATTCGTGATCACATTGATGCCAGTGTTTAGCGAGAAAGGTTTGAGGAAACAAGAATGGGGGTGGGAAGAAATGGGAGAGGAGGGGTGGGTTGGGGCAGACAAATTGAACTGTCAATCACGTTCGGATCCAGAGCGATTGCAATATAGTGCTAGGCCTATATTACGAATAAATAAATCATAAAATAGCTATCTAAGTGGGGAAACAATACCTTTCCCCCAAAAAGTCAGTACGTTTCTTTATGATCGTCAATTGTTAGAGATAAAAGATAGATTAAAATGTTTTAAAGATTTGTCGTTTGTATCTTCCGTTTTCTTTTTGTTTTATATTTTATTTCCGACAACTATCTTCACCTGCCCCCCCCAAACAACTGTTGTCCAATTTCAGTTCAGATTTTATTTGGAAAAGTATTGTTCAAGCGACATCCATTACCGTATTTATGTTCTTTTTTGTCGTTTCAGCGCCATATCCCCGTACCGTATTCCTTTCAACGATAATTGCTTTTGTGTTTTTTCGGCGTAATACCGTACCGTTCAAGCTACAATTGGCTTCTGTGTTTCCGTACAATAACCAGTGTATTCAACCTTCCCTCTCCCCAATGAAATCATTCAAATTCAGTTAACATTTGAGTTATTTGCTGTATTCGGCATACTTCCGTACCGTTTATGCGACAACCATTACTTTTTCTGTCGCTTACCGGACCTACTCGTCTTGCGTTTTCTTTTTTGCTTTTCGTTCGTACGACATCCGTTATTTTTCTTGTCGTTTACGCAATTTCCATTTTCGTTAATTTTCCGACAATTGGCTTTTGTGTTTCCATAGTTCTATAAAACCCCAGTGCCTTCACCCCTCCCGTTCCGCCAATCAAGGGATTATTTAAATTCAGTTAAGATATGAGTTCCGTGATTTTGTTTTTATTTTCGCAATTTACCAAAAGACATCCGTATTTTCTTGTGGTTTACGCGATTTCCGTATCTGTTAATTTTCCGACAATTGGCTTTTGTGTTTCCATAGTCTACAATACCCCAGTGCCTTACCCCTCCCCTTCCCAATCAAGGGATTATTCAAATTCAGTTAAGATTTGAGTTCTGCGATTTTGTTTAATTTTCCCTGCCGACAATTGCTTCTGTATAACAATTCAATACATGTAGCCCCAGTGCCTTCAGTCAGTCTACCCCCTCCCAAATTATCCAAATTCAGTCATTTTATTGGATTGTTTGTTTTATTTTACCGCACCGTTCGACATTACTTTTAATTTTTCCCCACCGACAATTGCTTCTATGTTTCCATATTCAATAACGTTACCCCAGTGCCTTCAGTCCCCTCCCCAAATGAAATGATTATTCAAATTCAGTCATCTTAGTTTCGCAAGTTTTGTTTTATTTTGTGCCTTCAGTCCCCCTCCCCTAATGAAATGGTTATTCAAATACAGTTACCGTGGTAAGATTTTAGTTTCACTTTTTGTTTTATTTTGGAAATTTATTGTTCGAACGACATCCATTATTTCGTATCCGCGCTTCCCGTATTCTTTTCCCGACAATTGGCTTTTGTGTTTCCGTGTAATAACACCAGCTCCCTCCCCTCCCAATCATGATGATTATTATTTTGGCACGACGTACGTTACCCGGTTCGAGCGACAACCGTTATTTTT
>JAODAG010236195.1:2245-24681 GCA_027574785.1 Orphnurgus asper | reverse complement strand
ACGGAACTTACTTTATGATAAAATGCTACTCCTGTTAAGACCATGGAGATGTCATTCGTCCATTCGGATTCGTATTTCCATTTGGCTGTCTCGTGGTCCCACAGGTGAAGCCTACCAGGGTACCCCACTAAACGATCAGAAAACTCCTGCCATACCTGGTTGATGAAAAGAACACTGCTTAAATTAGTAGTTTCTTGAAAACACGAATCAATATTTCTTCCGTCTTTGTCTCTTTTACTAATGCAAAAATATGCACAGATTCTGCACAAAATGAGGGAAAATATAATGAGACAGTGATAGACACATTTCCAAACCAAGCAATTTTTTCCTTTCAGGAAGTCACTAACCTCTACTAACCTTGTGGAGAGGATTATAAAGAGTCAATATTACGGTCCAAAAAGAGGAGACCTCCAATAATCTTGTATGGCACCAATAAATAGTTTGCATTGATTTATTCCATAGTTCATTCGAAAAGCAATGAAAACTGCCATAAATGAATGCCAAATACGTTGTGCTTGTACAAAAACAGTTTGTACTAAAATAATTCATCCTTGTCAGCCCAAATCCTTCCCCCATTCACTGCTTACTACCCTTCCTACATCTTTGATTTAAATGGAAACTTACAACCTTCGTTAAAGCGTACGTACCTCATATCCAAACTCTAACTCATCAGGGGTTACCATGACGATATCGTCATCAATAGCCAGGATGCATTCGGTCTCAATCTCGTCATACGGGTAGAACCGGTTGCTGAGCTTGTTCTCTTTGGTCTGGACTACTTTAAGTGGTTTGCTGATCTTAGGCCAATGCTCCACTGCAGGAAGATTAACAACAAAAAAACACATTAAAACATCGTCTTTGTCATAAAAGAAAGAAAAAGTGAAAACAGGTCAGTTGGCGGTAGCACACCACAATAACATTTTACATGCACATGTATGCACAACGAGCTGTTGGGAATACCAGGGAACTGCCTATACCGGTATAGTATAAGGAGGTCCCCAAAAGACTAAAAACCAAAGGACAAACTGCTTCACATGTCACATTATAGTCCCAACAAATAACACCAAACACTCACAGATTAATAATGTCAATAAGGTGGGTGAAATTATTGTAACAAAGCTCGTATGCATGTATCATATTATTACAATAATTATAATCTTACCAAGATTGCGAATGGGCTTCACGAGGCTTTTGCAATTCATGGTGAACAAAAATATTTTTCTCAAGTAAAGATTATCAAAATTAGTTTACTTACCAGGAGGCGGCGATTTTTCTTGATTATTCCATACGACCAAAACCTTAGCAAGACTAGGAGTCTGGGCTATCTGGTTGATAACAGCAAACAGGCTTTCTTCTCGGTCGTAGGTCAGGACCACCGCCGTAAAGCCATGTGATTTTGGAGGAATGAGAGGCAGGAATAGAGGGTTTATAGCTCCTTTCTGTTATAAGAATGCGGGAAAGAGAAATATTCATGTTGTAATAAAAAAACAGGTTTGTATATGATGGCAGGGCAGAAACATACGGATTCATTACGAACTGATGAAGATCAGCATCCAAAGGAGTATAATCATCTTCTTCCTCCTCAAAATCTTCACCATGGCTATCTGAGCCACGGACCACATAACGTTGGAAGAAAAACAATACTCGATGGATTCGTGATTTCAAAGCTGTACAAGGTACTATTAGTCTCGGCATTAGCCGAGCATACTTACTTCAGTGGAAGGCAGTAGTGACCTTCTAAATCTCAGCTGTCTCGTGGAACAAACATGAAGCAATGAGCCCCATATACCACAAAACAAATGTTGTGCAGCTAGACCAGTGAAAAACAATGCCCCCCCCCAATTTAATCCTTCCAGGTCCACTGAATATCGATAACCCAAGATAAACGTCAACCGTGTTAATGTTATACAATATAGTCGTATTCTGATGTAACAAAACATCGTAGTAGGATGACAAATGTCACTATAACTAGAAATACAAGATCCATCTAGTTGAGAACAACAGAGAAAAAAACAACAAGAAATTGCCGAAAAGGGATGGGACATCAAGATTCCAACTTTCTGGACAAAAAGTCAACTGGGGGAACTCCAGTAGACATGAGCCTAAGAAGTTCCCTCTAGTCAAACAACTAACTGACTCCTGCTTAAGAATTTGCAGCGTTTGGAGAAGCATGCAACTGTAAAATGCTTACGAACCTTAAGGTAACCTGTCAACGTAATATAAACATGTAGAACCTAGATGTTATGTATATGCTTGGCAATGCCAAAGCGGTCTTTCTGCCTGCAGAATGCTGCATTCTTGTGGGTAATTAAAATGCCGAAGGATTTGAAAAGGGAATATGATCTGGAAACTCTCGACATATTGATAGCTCTGTGTAAGTATTAATTGTTTACAGCTCAATTCACTTTTGTGACTTGTTGGGACAGAAAGTCGTTCCTGAAATGATATACATATCATGGAGACCTCAAGGGAAACCTTCCCCCAAACCCCAACTAGTAGCAAGACTAACACAAGAAAAACATAGACACAAGTCCAAATACACTTAGCTAGCTATGTAACTAGTAAGCTATGTACAAGTTACTATGAGAATACTGTTAATGCAACATTAGAACCAAAACCAGCTTCACAGCCTAGTTGTGACATAATGCCAACTAGCCACGTGAAAAATAAAACCATGCAACCGAGACGAGACGGTGACTTGAAAATTGATTCTTCACGCAAAGCAACGAGGTCAGTAAATTAACGAGTAAACTCCATCCAACAAAAAGACACCATATCAGTAAAGAGTCCAGGATAGCCCAAGGAGAATCGCAGTGAGCGAAACTAGTGAGCCCCTTTGGAGCTCAGTTGAAGAAGTGGCTCGGTGAGGTCAAAGCTAAAGGGGGTCACAGGTCATAGGTGAGCATTTCTGGGTTTGCTTCGCAGTACCAAACAACTGTATGCATATGCAAATATGTACATCACTAGTGTAAGCACTTAACAGTGTTTACGTGTTATCAACACTTTAACCAACACAGTAACCAACGGTTATATGCCACAATGAATCCTCAACAGTGTGAGAAGGACCTGAATATTTATATACAGTACTATCGACTATATTTAATACTTTAATACTGCATCTTGTGGTGGGGGATGGAAGTAGAGGAGGCAATGCACTGAGAATACATAACCAGGCAACAAAAATAGATATTCTGTGTATCAAGAGAAGATTCAATTCTTTTTTAGCATGAGGTCTGTGCCTCCAGTTAGTGTCTTACAAAGACTAGAGTATTATCTGCACACTTCAGTAACAATGTCTTACAAGGTTTAGACTATTGTCTATACCTCCATTTACAGTGTCTTACAAGGTTTAGACTATAGTCTGTACCTTCATTTACAGTGTCTTACAAGGTTTAGACAATAGCCTATACCTTCATTTACAGTGCTTACAAGGTTTAGACTATAGTCTGTACCTTCATTTACAGTGTTTTACAAGGTTTAGAATATTGTCTGTACCTTCATTTGCAGTGCCTTACAAGGTTTAGACAATAGTCTATACCTTCATTAATTGACAGTGTCTAACAAGGTTTAGACTATAGTCTGTACCTTCATTTACAGTGTCTTACAAGGTTTAGACAATAGTCTACTGTATACCTTCATTTACAGTGCTTACAAGGTTTAGACTGTACCTTCATTTACAGTGTCTTACAAGGTTTAGAATATTGTCTGTACCTTCAAATTGCAGTGCCTTACAAGGTTTAGACAATAGTCTATACCTTCATTAATTGACAGTGTCTTGCAAGGTTTAGACTAATGTTGATACCAAGTTCATTTATAGTCTATACCTTCATTTACAGTGTCTTACAAGGTTTAGACAATAGTCTATACCTTCATTTAGTGTCTTACAAGGTTTAGAGCATAGTCTATATGAAAAGTAGTCGGGTCGTTGCGGTAAACATGAAATGTGGCATAGGCTACTGTCCCAATCCTTCTCAGATATCACAAGATACTTGTGTAGGGCAGTTTGTGTACACGTACCTATACTACTATTAGTTTTCACGGCTTCCGCAGCAGGTGAGCAACGGCAATTAATAATCTTGAATGTTTAACTAAGAGTAAGAAGGCTAGATAACGTCAAAAACTTACAAACAAGGTCTCTACCTTAGTCAGGATCGGGAAGTATCAGTGGGAATCGCGACGTGACCTTGTGTACATCAGTCTGTGTACACGTACTTGTACTACAATTAGTTTTCATGGCTTCCGCAATAGTTAATAATATGTTGAACGTTTACTTCAGAAGGCTAAATATCTTTAAAAACTTACAAACGAGGTCTGTAACTTAGTCAGGATTTGGAAGTATCAGTGGGAATCGCAATGTGGCCGAGGAGAGAATCCTCATAGATGTTCTTGATCAGAATGAATGTTTTTGTATACATGGGGCCACTCATTGTAGTGGATCATTGGTTGTATGTAGTATTGTCATGGTGATACGCCTGATATTAACTACACACATCACAAGACTGTAACTATATACTAACCCACAGCGGAACTTATACAGCTTAGGCTAGCTTTACTAACACAGATATCAACACTTACCCTTGGCATGGGTTCATTCCACCAAGCATCATCCTTGGCAGCATATGGGAAGACCCTGTCGTTGATGATCTGTAGCGTTGCGAGGGTGATTTCTTTCATCGATTTGAAATATTTATTATAAACGAATTGTCCTTGGGTCCTCATCTCTTTGATTCTTCCAACTGAGAGCTTCTCCAATATGGTTGGCAACCGAGGAAGTTCCTCTTCCCTGACTAACAAAACCGCCCTGTAGATGAGTTACAAATGTATTTGATTTATACATGCTTACATACGAGAAACACGCAGGGCAATAGCGAGAGCAACATCTTTCGGTGCATGTCAAAGGGCAAGTTTACCGCGACGACATCCAACTGAATAATGAATTTTGACTTCACCTACGTGTAAAATCTTGCATTGGAAGGGATCTAAGGGGAAGATCCCGTCACCTTTTGAAAAGGGGGAGGGGCCTATGAGGATAGGTTCAATTGTTCAAACCGGTGCCATATTGTTTGTGATGGGGTCGTGCCCTTGACCATTCCATACTTGTCAGATGACAGGACAATAACCCCGTCTCCCCACCCACACACCACGTTACTGCAGAGTTTATAGTTATATTTATTTATATATGGAACTAAGTGGCTGATTTCTGCACATCCCTAATTACAATGGTTCTGTCAATAATTATGCTACATGCAAGAAAAGAATTACAGTAGCAGAATATACGGACGAGTAACTGTTCCTTACAAATAAGCCACAACAATTTTTGTCGGTGATACATGCAGAGACTCTGAGATTTGCAGACTATGACCAACGTCGGGGGGAGAGTGACACCCATGGCCATCGATACACCTTTTCCAGGAATTGTAACTGCATTTTTGTCTAAACGCCGAAATTAGTGCTACTTTATAATACTCGAATGATTATGACAAATGTCCATAGAAAAGGATGCCTTCCCAGTTCAGTTAGTCTATTTTATATCAGAATTTATCAATAAAAAATGTTTTGGTTAAATTGTGAAATTCACTCGCCAATTTCTTAAGCCTAGTATAACGTTATGCATTGGCAACAACAGACAAGTGTGTCTGTACTCACATACTGTAGGCCTAACTGTTACTGCTAGCAGTACAGCATAACGTTAGGCTAGGCTTCAGATAACGTTAACCTATTTAATAGTGTTGGGCCGATATTACAAATGGCAGTTCTGACCGAAATCCGATAACGATATTGTAAACCATGTACGTAAACGGTCATAAATTATCGCCTGGGTTCAGATCATCATTATTCATTGTTCCCCTCGACGAAATTTATGTGGAATAATTCATGGGGGGAGGGGGGAGGGAAGGAGGAAGTGTTCGTGAATCCCAAACACGACAGCTGCAGCTTTAACTTTTTACCACGTACAGTATAAAATACTAGGCCTACTTTATCATTTTTTAGAGGTAATTCGTACTTACTATTACCGATTGAATAAACTAAACTCAAAGATATCAAACATAATTTGTGCGCCAAGTGTTGCTTCATTATTACGTAACAAATCATTTAAATTAATTAGCTGAATAATGAAATGGAATCTTTGATTTGTACAACGGGGTCTTTTACTTCGGGGTTTGTATTTATTCCGTATATGCGCAGTCCCATGGAGTAGGCTTAAATCCTGTATTTACTTTTGCCTGAGCGTGATTGAAGAAGAGTAGGATCAATGTAGGGTCCAAAATAATCTTGCAATTAGGAGTGGAAGTTACGGTAAATAAGGACATTTTGCGAGATAAAACTGTTGTATCGTTTTGTCGCGTAACCCGCCAGTAACATGTGTACAGACATACCGTATGTCCCCATTGTGGTCAACTACGACACTTTTAGTCTGTTACGTTATACATGCAGTAGCCTATATAACTCGTCTACTTCGTACATTGCAATGTTCTGATAAATAAGCAGCGCATGATCGCTAAGTAAACCTTGATTGGTTATTGTTATTCTTTATTACGTCCAAAATAATATGACATCGTCACGTGTGACAAAACAGTCATTGTATGTCTGTGTTTTATCCCGCTAGAATGCCATGTGTTTGCAATACATTGAAGGGGGGGGGGGATTCCGGCACACTAAGATACAGATCAAATACCATTTATGTACAGGATACAGCCACAGCTAATAAAATAGTTACAAGAAAACAGTACATACAGTATAGCCGACAGTGATATTGCACTGCCTGCCTACAGTGTAGGATAAAGTAGTGCTACAGCACTATTTTGTCAGCACTTGTGTGTTCAGTTGCATAAGTTGCGATCGTTGATTTAAAATAGGCTAGGCCAAGTATTAATTAATTAATTAAGAATAACAAATGTAAGGGATTGAAATGATAATAAAAATACAATGAGTCGTGGATAAGACACTCGCCAATAAGGCAACCATAGTCCATTTATTGGTCGCCATTAGCCAAATGTTAGACGCCAATTTTGAGTTGGCGAGCGTGTATGTCAAGGCCTGATAACGTCCCAGGCTGATGTGGTTTGGTATTAACAGAAAGCACAATTGTGGTAACTCAAAGCTCTCAAAGCTAAAGGACATTATCATAGTGTACCATACATTTACTGTCAAAAAAGTCCTGAACACCAATGTTTCTTAATATCTGCAGAGCTCTAGAAATCCAATGAGTGGCATAATTCTAGAACTAAAGGGAAACAGGACAATAGTCACTTTTAGCCATGCATGATAGCAATAACCATTTCAATCACGGACAGGACAGAGTCAAATAAGATCAAACACTTATCACGTTACCTTGAACCAAGAATTGTAATAGGGGTGTTGCGCCCAGTTCCTTTGATTGAAGGTTCATAGCCAAAGCCAACATCGTCTGAACAGACCAGGGGTATATTTGTAAGTTTTAAACCACAAATCCACGAAACTTTAATCTATTATTTATTAATTTATTTTAATCTGCTTGGGTGTGTAACAGTTTCCCCACGAACCTAACATTGCCAGCATTGACTAATTAATATACAATTTTTTTCACATTTCAATGCATGACATCCCAGCTAGTGCACTATATAGATGTTAATGGGGGATATTTTCTCAATAACTTCTACTCCCACAAGTCGTTTTAATGAATTTTGAAATGAATATTGAAAATTTCAATTCTCCAGGCGGCTTTGGAAGTCATACATTTGGCAATGGCCTTTGTGCCCTACAGTACATACTGTAGACATATTTGCCATAAATCGACTGGCCACCATGCCCTTTCAGCTCGAAACCTGTGGACACTTGTTAACAAGTCGTACCATCCAAAATGAATCTTGAGGTTATAGTCCTTGGCTTTCCAAGTCGTTTTGTAAGAGCATCTGTCCTTCCTGACCAATTTCTTACAAACTTTAAACTAAACTAAAAAAATGGAAGTCCAACAAACTTCAGATTCCCACCACATATCAGCAAATGACTTAACAAGGAATTAGAAAAGCTGTTGGAGGCAATTTGCCATGATCTTAAACAAATACCCACCTTCTGCAATATTTAACAAATTTCAAGAATATACAAGTGACAATGCTCTCAGATGAGAGTGTGTAAACTTTTCCCTTTAACCTAGCAGCTGCATCATGTACAGTATCACCGGTGTGTAACTTGGGGGAGAGGGGGGGGGATATCATGTATCCCGGGACTCCAAACTACGCCTACAACTTGACATGGAAAATGCAGATCTTACCTGCGCCAATCCAGTACACCAGAGAATGGTAACACATACGTATCAATGACAACTACGGGAATACAGCCGGCGAACAGTGCATCCAACAGAGACTGTTGCCCAAGTCTTGCTCTTCGTAGAATAATGCAAAATGTGGCTTCCTGCAGGATTATTAGCAAGAAAAAAAGAGGCACAGATAAAGGCAAGTTATAGGTATGAGATTTATAATACATTTGAAACATTTACAAAATACTTAGTCTACAATCGTAACACTAACGGTACATACAGCTAACCTGTAGAATATATATCGAAACGGGAACGTTTTCGTCCTGCTCAATTGAATCCCATAAACTAGAAATGGGTCCAACGGTGTATAGGAATTGGTACAGAGTTGTCAAAAGATTATGCCAAAAAACTACGTCATTTAGTTTTTTATATAGTATGGAAAATAAGTCGGAGATAATGAAGTAACATCAATCAAAAATGCCTGCTGTAGTAAAATTTAAAACGGTCGTCAATCTGTCGTTGAAATGGCAGAGCCAATAGCTTGTAGACTTCCATGACAGTCACGTAGTCATGGAAGATGATCCAGTGCCTGTTATATTAAACAAATCTATGTTAGTTATTTGCATATTGCAATGGAACTCCTACAAGTGAACTCTTATTAGCATCATGCATGGCAAAACATTTTTTTACTCCCCATCAAGGTCTCATTGGTTGATTGCAAACAAATACATTCAATTTAATACTGACTGTTCAATACTGACTGTTCAATACTGACACTTTTACTACCGTGAAGGGCCAATATGAGAATGACCATCTTACTCCGATGTTTAGTGATTTTGACATGTTTCAATATTTTTACTTTTCGTTTCGACCCTGTCAATGTTATATTTTACAAGGCCCGTAGCGGCGTTAGTACTTTGTATGCGCTCTAATGGAAGCACCACATCTCTACCAGCAATCGGATCCTGAATGACCATTGATTGGACGATTTCCAGTTCAAAACTGTCAAAACTGCAACCTCCCAAGTGGAAGCCATGATCATTGGGATTAGCATTATCTTACATGTGCTGTGAAAAACGTACACATTGCTTCAATTCCCATCTTCAGATCTTCTTTCAATATGGAACGTTGACTTTTGTTTCCTTTTATTTATTTATTTAACAAAGAAACACAAAATAAAAAAAGCATTTCTACATTTTTACAGTCTAGTTTAATTTTAAATGTTGCAGTCCGGGTCAAAGGCCCTTGATAAATGGGGGATTACCTTCACTCTTATTACCAATAAATGGAAGGATAAGTATCCATGGAACTCCATGAGATTCTGTATTTTCGAGCTTTGGGCCCATAAAAAAAAAGCATAGACGAGCTCAACAAAGCATGTCTGACGGCATGTAGGAACAATACATACATTTGGTTATTGCTTTCTTTTATAATTGAAATTAAGGCTTACACAACATTGGAATATCTTGAGACATATGTAGCAAAGCATAGAAGTAGTTTATACTGACGACGGTGATCGAATCGCTCTGTCCTAATAAAAACACACGCTACTATTGTGCACCACTGCAAAGTTTATTGAAATTAAAACAAAGAAAGACAAAAACGACTCAATGCGTAGTTCCTTCCTGAGGTCACATATTACAAACTATTGCAAATTACCTTTTGGCTTTAATTCACTGTCACATTATAATTGGGAATCAATTAAATTAATGATACTGTAGTCATTGTTGCACTTGAATAATATCTGCAGTTATCGAGACAGCTATATGCTGAACACATCAATAAAAGTGGCTGGAATGAAAGCATACACTTTAAAACAATGAAAACAGGGATTCACTGTATCATTTTACATGTAAACGTGATATATTAAGTTCCAAGAGGAAACGGTTGTTGGTTTTCACCCTCATGTGCCAGTCAAATTAGACTTAGATCAAAGGATCTGACCTCATTATAGTAATGATCTTACACTAGATCAAAGGATCTGACCTCAATATAGTAATGAACTTACATTTATTACATTTACCTTTATTTTAAAAATCGTAGTGAATTATGCCAAAATTTAGAATACAAGCTTTAGAAAATTCCATTATATCCAAAGCTATGTTTTCATTCAAACTGGTAACCTTAAAATCATGTTTCCCACCATGCTCTCTCTCCAGGTAATATGACATCTGATGGTTCGTCAATATACAGCAAAACAAATTTAAATGCATTCAAGCACATTTAAATGCAGCCAACATTAAATTACATTGGAAAATCTTGTGCTTTATTCACCATTAATCACTATGAACACGATACCAGCCATACAAGATACCAGGGATGCACTGTATCATTTTACATGTAAACGTGATATATTAAGTTCCAAGAGGATACGGTTGTTGGTTTTCACCCTCATGTGCCATTCAAACTACACTAGATCAAAAGGATCTGACCTCATTATAGTAATGATCTTACACTAGATCAAAGGATCTGACCTCAATATAGTAATGATCTTACACTGCAACCTTTATTTTAAAAATCGTAGTGAATTATGCCAAAATTTATAATGCAAGCTTTTGAAAATTCTATTATATCCAAAGCTATGTTTTCATTCAAACTGGTAACATTAAAATCATGTTTCCCACCGTGCTCTCTCTCCAGGTAATATGACACCTGATGGTTCGTCAATATACAGCAAAACAAATTTAAATGCTATTCAAGCACATTTAAATGCAGCCAACATTAAATTACATTGGAAAATCTTTTGCTTTATTCACCATTAACCACTATGAACAATATACCAGCTGCCGTACAAGTCAACTTCTCTCCACTCACATTCTCCCATACACTATTAGCAAGATACCAGCTGCCATGTGAGTCAACTGCTCTCCACTCACAATGTCCCATACACTCTGAGCAAGATACCAGCTGTTGTGTTAGGCAACTGCTCTCCACTCACATTCTCCCATACACTATGGGCAAGATATCAGCTGTTGTGTTAGGCAACTGCTCTCCACTCACATTCTCCCATACAATATGAGCAAGATACCAGCTGTTGTGTTAGGTAACTGCTCATCCACTCACATTGTCCCATACACAGAGAGCAAGATACCAGCTGTTGTGTTAGGCAACTGCTCTCCACTCACATTCTCCCATACACTATGGGCAAGATATCAGCTGTTGTGTTAGACAACTGCTCTCCACTCACATTCTCCCATACACTATGAGCAAGATGTCAGCTGTTGTGTTAGTCAACTGCTCTCCACGCAGATACTGCTCTACTCCACTCAGCATGGATCTCTCTCTCATTCTCACCCAACGCTGCAGCCTCAACAACTCCAACCAGAATGTGCCATAAATATTTCTATAGCCTCCCACAAGTGGCAACAATATCATCCAAGAATGTAAAGTTTCTGCTCTGACACTATTTTCACCTGCAAAACAAAACAAAAAAATGCTTGAAGATATTAGCTCGATTTACTTTACTATGAACTTGCACATATAATGAAAGATAAGCACTGATTATGCACATTCACATACATCATGCAAACAGCTTGTTTTGCAAGTATTGCTATTACAATGAACACAGTTTTTAGTATTAAAGTCATGAAAAATGGCCATCAGAATTGTACAACTCTCAGCATTTAAATTACTGGCTGATAGGACAAGTCAAAGGCAAGGAGGCGGACAGACATCTTCAAAAGAGAGTACCTATCTTTTTCTACCTACTAGTTCAGGGCTCGGCATTGAATCGCCACGTAAGGTAAGTGGCTAAGAGATTTTGTGCTCCCTGATTGACTTATCACTTGCCCTGATCAGATTGAGAATATAGCACAGTAACAACGAACTATCCGAAGAATCCCTTTAGTTTCCCTAACAGGACAATGACATTCCAGTGATAGTAAAGCTTTGTTGAGGAATTATGATATGAACGAATTAGAGAATTTTTGACTGTCTACAAACATTGCTTACAGTATAGATCGGTGTCGGCCTGATATTTTTATCGAAAAATGTGACATCGGCCAGAACTGATATTGGCAATATCTGCGGAACACTAGTTATAATATACAGCTGACCGGACAAGCAATAGGGCAGAAATAACTTGATATATAATTATTTATATCAAGTTATACCTCACTTGATGGCCAGATAAAAATACATTATATATTTGAAATTGATTGATATCAAGTTCATTCATAGAATTACATGATACTGATCGGTTCGTTAGCATGCATTAATTTAACACATGGTGGGCTTATAGATATGATGTTACTGCTTATCTGCCACATTTAATGACTGCATTTAAGAAACGATAAAAAGCAAAATGAAATTGCTGTATCACTTCAAGGATGAGGCAAAGAACAGTCTTGTAAATTGGTACCGTATGTTAATATCTTCTAGCAAAGAGATGGATATTGTTCTTACAAAACCTCATGAATGAATAGTCATGAATATTTGGCCACCACCAATAGTCAACAAGTTATGATGAAAATTCAATCAAGAATTTAAACCTGTATTTGTACTCACACTGTTCCTGCAATTCAAACCCTTTGTTTTGGCTTGGGATATGTATTTCTGAATGCCGCATTTGTTGTAGTATTGTTCCAGTAAACGAATTGATCAAGGTACCTCAGCTGTCAACAGGGGAAAAATGATTTACGAGGAAGAATTCCTTCTGATGACGATTTGTGCAAACTTGACTTATGTTTGCCTACACAAAGTCATTGAAGAACGAAAATCATCACCACTGCACTGCAGCAGCACTGAAAAAGTCATGCTCCTGATTACATGCAATGTTAATCTATGAAGTTCCACGACAATCCGTTGTATATTTTAACTAAGTTGGCATATTTAAGTAACAGCGTGACTGTCGGTTATGCTAGGCTAGGCTTATATTAAAATTAGCCTAGCCAATGAGCCTAGTACACATGGTAGACTTTTAAGTCCTTGATCAGGAGGGTCCTCTATAAAGGGTCTGCTGTACTGGGTTCCTAAGAGGCTTCAAAATCATGACTTTCTAACACTAACACAAATGCTTCTGGATATTGATTAATACACACCCACACACAATGATTCACCTGAAGGACAAGACATCAGAGTAATGCCTAGAGCAGGTAACTATGACTACGACCTGACAGCAACAGCGGGCAGCATGAAGGCCCGCCCTATTTCAAGGGGCCAGAGGCAGGCTACACGCATGGGTTCCAGTTCCATGAGGTGGAGCCTCCAGAAGATTAATGCTTTTTAGAAACTTGGAAAAAGTGTCTCAATGCAAAATCCATTTTGACATGGAAAGTTGAGGGTGTCAGATAGCCAACTTTGCAAGCTTTGGAGGCCAGGGGAGGTGGAGGAGGTCGTCTACATATATGACTAAGTCTCTGACATGGTTCGACAAATCTGGTAAATGTGTGGACAGTTATAGGCCCCTGTCAATCTTATTCCAAATAATAGAGTGTCTACTTAACAGCATACTTTCAAAGTATATAGGTAGGCCTAACCTCGAAACTTTATAGTTGAGTGTTACTAGGGACAAAGCCAGGCTGGCCTATGTTCTATACCCAGTGGCTACACAGGGTGGGCCCTTGCTTGAATAATCGGTGTTTTATTTATTGGTTCACTGTACCTCTCGGTGAGTTTTGCCCCTTTCTGCCGAGTCATCTTGATCCTTTCACTCAGCAGCCATAACGTAGATGGGATTTGTTTGTCCAACGGTAGTCCTGGGATTAGACGGCAGGAATCATGTTGCTTACGATTACAAAACCGTTGTCACAAGACGGCAAAAAGTCAAAGATCTCGAAATGGGAGATCGACGCGAAAAGGAGATAAATCCCAGATATATCGAAAGAGAAGAATATGAATAATCCTTACGAGAGCCGAAACAATGAACACTAAATGTTGAAATCATGTAACAATGATAATAAGAATTAATATCTCGAAATGACCTTTCAGGTCTATTGTCCTGACATACCTGTACCTTTGAATATATGAATATATAGAATTCTTTTTTGAAGATTATCAATCTTTGCTTTTTGTTTTGGTTTAAACTAGAGATATAACAAGTGAAATACTCAGATTCCTACAAAGTATTTCAACGGGCAGCATTTCAAGAGCCGTACCAGCAGTGACCAAAACAAAAAGCAAAGATTTTATAATCTTCAAAAATGGATTTCTCGGTCCCCGACGCTTGACGCAAATTATTCCCGACTGACCTGGAGGACGTGGGGGTAACGCTTCTTTTCTTTTCCGAGACAAAACTGGTCGTGAGATGACAATTGCTCTTCGCCGCCAGTGTCCTCGCACTGGTCAAGGACCAAGATACCGTTCCGCTGAGATGCCACGGCTCTAAGCTGATCTCGATACTCCTTGTGAATTCCGACTTGGGCCGACACCGCGGTATACGGGCGTACGTAGCTGGAAGGAGGGAGATTGTGTTTCCGATACCTCGGCAGGTCCAGCAACACCAATTTTAACGTTCCATTAAAACTTTGTAAACTTGGCACCCTCCATACCAGCCAAGAAATATATCATCTACAGTAAAGCATAAACTATGTAGATTTGGTGTAGCTTTGGTCTAACCCAATTTATATTTAGAAGCCCCAGATTACAATCCTAAAAGCTAAGAAAGCAATCATGTACTGTACCAAAATGTAATGTACATACATCAGTACATCCTTTGATGGAACTAGGCTAAAGTTACAAACCCAGTTCAGTACTGATTGAAGAACAAACATTTCAACGCCGTCAAGAGAATTAGTAACCTAAATGCTATGAATACAAAATGGCTGGGAATAATTTACATAATTTGCTATTGGGAAAACTAGTGACTGGACTCTCTACATGAATGAATTAGATGCCGGCTGACAACAGGATGGTGGATTTTTAACCGCTGTGGAAAATAACGGACGTTCTACTAGGCCAGCCGGTACCCTGCCCCGTATGACTACGAGGGTTTGAAAGGATTGTTAACTCACTTTTCGGGCTTGACCGGTAAAACTAGATCAGCGAGGGCCGGATTGTAGACGGGTATGCTGACGTCGTACCCCGAACGGTACGTCCAGGAAGAGAACCCCCCTCCGGCTAGGATGGCTTTACCAAACGGAACTTCGAGAGCGGTGTTAAAGTCGGGCGGACTTCCTGGTAACATGTTGAACAACAGGTGGTTGCTTCCTCCATTCCACCTAAAGGGGGGGTGGAGGAAGGTAATGTCATCCAACTCATTTTGGTTTATATATTTTTGGTGGTTACTGTACTGCAGGCATCATATATGGTGGTTAGGGTTACACAAGAAATAACAGTATATACTATACTTACTGTATGAGGTAACATACTGAAGGCTTCATACTGTACACTGTAGCAGAGTTAGGGTTACCAAGAAATAACAATTATATAGTTTCTGTATAGTAAGTATAGTATTGTACTACCAGCTTCATGGCAGAGGTTCGGTAGTGTTACCAAGAAATAACACTTGGTACTGTATGAGGTACTGTACTGCAGAAGTCATAGATGGGGATTAGGATTACCAAGAAATAACAGTAGGTACTGTATGAGGTACTGAATTGCAGGAGTCATAGATGGGGATTAGCAATTACCAAGAAATAACACTACATACTGTATGAGGTACATAACTATAACATGGTGGTTGTGAGTGTGCTGTGTTGTAAGACAAACGATTTGAAGTACATTTACCTCGGTAGCTGTGCTAAGATCTGCCCCACTTTTTCGATTTTCATCGCATTTTGGTTGAGCAAGTCCAAGGGCGGTACGAAGATGCAGGCTCTGTCTGGGTCCGAGGTGAAGAACTCGCTCTCAGAAACAGCGGCCAGGATGTCGTAGAACTCTCTGGAGATCGGCCCGTGTATGGCATCTCCTTCTTCGTCGAGGTACTTCTTGATGGGGTAAATGTAGACGCCGATGTGACTCGTCTCGTAGCTGCACCTGTAGACGTCGAAGCAGGAGTAATGGTTGCAGTCCAGGTCTTCCTTCGGTGGCAGTGGCGCAGAGTCCGACACCCTGACCTCTGGGAGGGAGTCCCAGCTGCCGACGTAGTAACTGTTCGTCCTCCGGTCGACGGACTCGATGGCGTGAGGCCAAAACTGGAGCACGGCAGTCACGATGACCCCCGCCAGAATGACGGAGAAGAGGAATATGTAGTACCTTTGGTATTTTAATTTGACCTTTGGCCCTCTGGTCGTCTTCTTGATTGCCATGGATGAATCCACTGTCGCCTGGGCCTTTACCTGAACGAGTCTAGGTTCCAGGGCTTACCGGAACGAGTCTAGCTTCGAGGGACCTTTGCTTGAATGAGCCTAGGTTCCACGGCCTTTGCTTGAACGAGCCTTAGATTCCAGGACTGGCGAGTCATCTGTCATCTGTACATAATTACATTTTGAATCCTACTTGATCATATCACTGAATGAAGTATGTCCACTATAAAAAAAAGAAGGAAAAGACGACAGATATTGCATAATCACAGGATATCACTGATATACTACCATAGTCTGCACAGTATTAACGCTGCATAAAATCGCTATTTGTAGTTTGCACTGTCACATTCACCAAATATCTTTCTCAATTAAATGTCATACTATACACATGTTGTGCACAATAATGCATATATTATGTACATGTATGCAGTGCGGATGAAATCAAACCTGCAGAGTAAATAACATGTTTGCGATGTCACAAGTTCTCAAAGCTTAGGAGTTCACATCGATATCATAGGATATCCTAAAATCAACATCTTGTACAGTATGTATGCCATTATTGTAATAATATCTTAAACATGGCTATATAAAATGGCCTTTTTTATCGTGGGATTTTGGTGAAGTAGGTCGAAATGGATTTATTTCTCATATTGCCTCAGCCATCGTACTTCATAGTGTACTTGCATTCAAACTTTGCAAATTGAGTATGGAATCAACAATTCCATGATAATAAGTTATTTAATGGTAAACTGTTTTGGATGAAATTTAACCATCTGTTAAAGTTTACTTTAGTCTATGAGTATGTATGAATGTAGTCCTTAACTAGGTCATAGAATTTACAGTACATCATACATGTACATTACACAAACCTCCAAAACTATGGCCTAATTTGCAAGTAAATCACAAATATCCGGTACGTCATAATCCTCAACTGCATGCAGCCCTGGTGGCAGTTTTCTTTACACTACAGTGCCGGTTATAAGCTTCAGCAGCAAGTTACTATGGTACAGTTGTCAGTAGCTTTGGTAACATTTTAAACAGCGTTAATAGTTCTGGGATTCATGTTCGTCTAATTTCCATGTTTGTCCTACCATTGTTTTCATCTCACGACCACGATGCTACTTGATTTCATCCTAATTCCTGGCGAAAATATACCCTCGAAAATCCCTAATCGCAAGAAATTGGTACCCGTGCAATGTCTTTAATATTAACAATATTATTTATACTTATATAACTACATTTTTATTATTTATTATTATTATACCAATGTATACAGCAGTTGCCTCAGTTTAATACAATGTAGCTGTATTTAAGTGACAATAATACAACTTGCATGATTAACAATCAACGACTCGAGTTACCAACGGCGAGCCTAGGCTAGGCCAAGTAATTATAGTATTATTAGTACTATACTATAGTACTAGTAGTACGGTCTCGAGTCGGTGGTTAAACTTATTGTTAATCATGCAAATTGTATTAATGTAACTTTCTCTCAGATGGTGGGTTATAAATTGAGAGCCAATGAGAGCCAAGTAGATAGAGCCTAACCACGTAACCGTCCGTTTGACTAACGTTACTTCGTAATAATACCAACGCTGCAACACGGCGAGCCTAGGCCAAGTAATTATAGTACTATACTATACTAGTGCTAGTTATAGTACTACTAGTACTACCATTACTAAGTAACGTTAGTAACGTTAGTCAAACGGACGGTTACGCGGTTCTGACCTATATTATTTAATTATTTATAGTACTACTAACTAGTACTAGCCCACCTCTAAGAGAGATTTATCTTTAACTCGCACAACAAATATTTTACATAATTTTATTATTGCTAATTTGCCAGTGATTTACGAAGCAGACTTCTTACTTTCAGTCTTCGGTTACCGCTCGTCGTACTAACATGGCAGTTTTAACCACTTCCGGTTGTAGTCTGTTATAACACAGCTGGTTGTTGTTTTCAAGTTTTCAATGATTCTAAATAGGGGGGCGCTATTTCTGAAATACAGTATTCAATTTATATTATAATGTTTGTTTTACGGTATTTTCTTTCAATCCTTCCAATGTGTGCAAAATTTAATCCTCCCGAGACATATTGATTTGGGGTTTCACTAGCTATACTGCCTACTAACCCATATTTTACTATTGCTTACATCCACAATGTAACGCGCCATATCTCATAAACATTAACCCATACCCCCCCCCCCCCCAGAATGCCAGCTACTTGGTGGCTCCCGCGATCTACTCTACATACAAAACCCGGGTTGCGAATTGTCCTCCCCGGCCCGGGGAAGAGTCTAGTAACCTCCTGGCTAAGATACGACTCAGGAGCCTACTATCTCACTTCTTCATGATTCAGCCTTGAAGAAAAGTCGTTGAATTCATTCGTATTGGAATAACTTTGCTTAACATTTCTGCAGTTTAGTGGTGATAAACAGGCAGCTCTGACACTCGGCTCTCGATCTTTGAGTATCAGTGTTCAAAGATCGAGGTACAGCGAAAATATAAAAACCACAGGCGTACGAATTTTGCCCGAATTTTTATAATACCGTATCGATTAAAATAAATTGGGGGTAGGCGGTGCGCTATCTGACGTAACACTGGCGCGATGAACCATTTTTTAGGCAGTAAACCCGAGAGTCACGAACTTATAGCATGCTCTCAATTTAATAAACAAAACTTCCTTTTAGGTGGTTTGAGTGTACTTTTTAAATAGTAAGGCGAAAGTTGATTGTTGTTCTTTTGACCAACTAGACCGGTTTCTGCTCTCATGCTCTGACGGCAGAGCTTCATCAGTAGTAAGACGTGAATATTTTATATTCGGCTGTAGTATCGTTCGCAGCATGCACTATAAAGTGGAAACCTTGTAATGAGTTTCGTCAGACTCGATTGTTGGAAAACCTTGCCCTAGCAAGTAAATCTTTCAGATTTTGGGCCCTTTTATAGACGTTGGTCGGAAAACAAAATGGACAAAAGCAGGTATAGGCCTATACCGCTAGTAAATGTCACATGTTACTTTCAGATAGGTTACACACATTTTTCGAGCTTTTCTGTTTCTTGTTGAAGCTGGGTATTAGCGACTACGTGTAGTCATACAATCCCTCTGGTATTTGTGAGATCCGGTTTGGTTTTAGTAGCTGCGATCAATCGCGTAGATTTGCTTTTTAGATAGCTGATGGTGAAGAGACACGATTTTGATTCGTTGTAGACCAAAGTAGAAGACGAAGTAGGCCTTTTTGTCAATGTGTTAAGGAGAGCGAGGACTGGGGTTTTTATTTCAAAAACATATTTAGTGGACTTACTATGAGCCGCTTGAGTTCCGCAATTCTTCACCGTTTTTGTAAGGGTGACGTGTTTTATTGCCTTTGGAATGGCGGGAGATTCTTTCCTTATCGATGATGCGAGGAGCCGTATTGCTTCCAGGCTTTGGTGGTAGATTTGTTTAAATATCTAATATCGCCCTGGCTTCCTTTTAAAGGAAACGTAATGTGCCTTTTGTATGGCAGTATAGGGGCGTCGATATAAGCCTCGAGTTGAAAGACGTCGGAAACGTTCTCTGATTTTTTTTCAAGCTAGTTGGCACGAGGAGTATTTTAGTGCTGTTTTTTAATAGCTGGAGATTTTTGTTCACATAAGGATATCGTCCTCGTCGAACGAATTTTTGACATGTGACAACGAAATCTCATCAGTACGGTAATATCCATTGCAGAACCGAACGAAATACTGCAAAACGAGCAAAATGTCCTTTTTACGAGGAATATTTTGAGGACACCATCGTGAAAGACACGAACCACATTCTAAAAATGTTAGAAACAACTCCCCTACCACAAAAAGTTTTACTCGCAACCCTCGACTTTATCTCATGATACGAATACTCCGCAAGAGTCTTATTACATGTCAAGAAGCCTACGAAAAGGCGCATCGAAGCTCTATCTCTATGAGATTGAAAAAATCTCCCCTACCTCTCTACGCAAACTCACTGAACATATCCTAAAAAGAAATTGTTTTGAGTTTAATGGCCATTTCTTTCTTCAAAAGATCGGCTGCGCTATGGGTAGCAAGCCTCTCGGGAAATCTGTGATATCGTCATGCATAGACTTGAAAACCAGATAATCCCGACAGATACCAAAATCATGAAATGGCTTAGATATAGAGATGCCATCCTACTGTTATACAACGGAACACCATTTGAACTTAATTAACCAACTCGTGGTCAGATGAATAAAATTCATCACGTCTTAAAGTTCACTGCAGAAATCTCCGACTCAGATGTGACATACCTAGATTTGAATATCTTTAAAGGTCACAGGTTTCAGAATTCCGGGCTATTAGATACTAAAATCTACACAAAGCCCACAGAAACATTCCAATACCTCGACAGAAACTTTACACATCCCCTCACCACATTCAAAGGCTTTATTAATGGGGGAAGTACTGAAATACGCACGTCTCTGCAATAACGAGACCGATTTCTTGGAAAACAGAAAAGCGTCTAAGAAGAAACTTCTGCTACGTAACTATAAGGAAGAAGAAATTGCTACCCGCGGCCACAAACGGCATAACATTCGAAATTCGAAAGCAATACATAGCGAACAAAACGAACACTAAAATACCACATTTAGTTTTCAAACTAATCTACACACCTCATGTGAAAACCCAGCATCTAAAACAGGCTCCTTTTAAAGCACTGGCAACTGTTAGCGGAACACCAGCTCCTGTCGAACCTTTTCCCGACCAACCGATCATTGCCTATAAAAAGGCTCCAAATCTGAAAGATTTACTTTTCAAATCAAGGTTTCCCAACGATCGAGAAACGGTTGAAACATTACAAGGTCACCACGAAATTTTGCTAGATGCTCTAATAAGTGCGCTTGGAGAACGATACCATAGCCGAATATGATATACAAGTTACGGCCTTACTACTGATGAAGCTCCGCCATTAGAGCATGAGAGCAGAAACCGGTCTAGTTGGTCGAAAGAACCACATCACTATTCGTTTTACTTATTAAAAATTCACTCAAATCACCTAAAAGGCGAATTTTGTTTCTTTTTATGAGGACATGCTATAAGTTCATGACTCTCGGGCTCTCCGTGCTTTGGTTCATCACGCCAATGTGACGTCAGATAGCGCACCGCCTACCCTGGTAGAACTAATCAAGTTGTCTAGCTTCCATCTGCCAAGCCTTCCAACACTAGCGAAATAGTTACGTACCGTAGTAGTAGTATACAATAATGTAGACTGATGTAATTTCTCAGAAGTGAGTAGTCATGGTCCGCATAAAGGACATAAACATAATTTATCATTTAGGCTGTCTCATTTTGCCCGAATGGGTCGATCGTTTTTGCCCGATTTAGGGGTGGGGGCATATTCCCCCTCCCCCCTGATCCCCCGCCTCGTACGCCTATGATCAAAACCATGTATGTATATTCTCTCAAGCAGTTCCACTATCAAGTGCACTGTCAAATAAAATATCCCGTTGGCTAGATCGTTTTAATTTCTCAACGTGACACCAGAGGTGTTAGTTTGTTACGTTATTCTAGGCAATCATTGCATTCTTTGTTTATGCAAGCTGTCACCACACACGGGCGATCTCGCGCAGAATGGTCATTTAATAATGGGAAAATGTATTACTGGGGTAGGTCTTATTAATGACCTCAGTTTTTATGTGTCGGATCCAAGTTTTAGTGTTAGGGACTGGAGTCAGTGGACGAGAAATGTTTAAGAGCAGGCATCGCGGCATGACATTGTCTGATTGAACGGCTGGTAACACTGCATGACTGAACGGCTTGTCACACACTACCGTAATGAACGGTTATCACCGTACTGCATGATTGTACGGTTATCACACACTGCATGAGTGTACGGTTATCACACACTGCATGTTTGTACGGTTATCACACACTGCATGATTGTACGGTTATCACCGTACTGCATGATTATACGGTTATCACACACTGCATGAGTGTACGGTTATCACACACTGCATGTTTGTACGGTTATCACACACTGCATGATT
>JAODAG010236084.1:0-13340 GCA_027574785.1 Orphnurgus asper | reverse complement strand
ATATGTATATATATATATATATATGCATTTGTAAGTCTTGTATTAATACAATTTAAACCTATGCCTAGAGGGACGAAATGTCTCGAAAAGCTGATATCTATAGACTCTGAATTCTTTTGTTAAAGTCCTTGTGATATCTATAGACTAGGAATTCTTTTGTTAAAGTCCTGGTGATATCTATAGACTAGGAATTCTTTTGTTAAAGTCCTGGTGATATCTATAGACTTGGAATTCTTTTTTTAAAGTCCTGGTGATATCTATAGACTTGGAATTCTTTTGTTAAAGTCCTGGTGATATCTATAGACTTGGAATTCTTTTGTTAAAGTCCTGGTCAGAATACGAAACAAGGATGGACATGGCGACTTTGGCCATGGAACCAAACTTGCATCCGGAACTAGCGATGCATCCAATGCGACCCCGTAATCCAAGCCATAGTTCCGAAGCGCTTCGAAAAAAAAATCCTGGATGCGCAAGCGGTAAACATTATCAAGATTAACAAGCATACAAGTTCTGGTAGAATTTAGCTGGTAGAATTAAGCTGACAGATAGTGTTTAACTGACAGCATGATGACTATTTCCAACCTTGGGTGAAAACCATTCCACAGTTCCATGAAACACCTCATTACTTTTTAAGCTACCACCCACTCCACCCCAACCCCCAAAAAATTCATCTACAGTAATACAGTTTATAGGTCCTTTTGAAACATTGAATATAAAATCGTTTGGCATGAACTCAATAATTAATGGATATATTTTCTTGTCATCTTTAAGACCTGTTCATTCATATTCGTGCCATTTTGTTTCCACATATATATATATATACACAATTCGACCGACACCTTTCTACAGACCGACAACAAAGCTTATAACGACTTCCAGATTAATTTCGGATTTTGGTACGATAATTATGATAATTTCATCAGCGTTGCATCTGTTAATGGTAAAAAACTATACAAACCTTTGAAGAAGAAAAAATGTTACGAATAAAGTTTACCTGATGTCATTGTTTTGTTTCGAGTCTCTTCCTATAATGCCCCTAATTTACAACTTTACAGGGAAAAAACAATCTAGAATGAAATTTATTTTCTGTTCTGAAACGAAACTCGTTAAAATCTCGTCGACAGTTGGACGTGACTTATGACCCGTATTCCAGTTCCATGCCCCCTCCCCCCTTGCTATCGTTCAATCGAACGCAGTCTTACACCGTTCCTTATTTGGCTGCTGATGTCCAATCCGGCAGTTAAATCACAAATGGAATTATTAAAATAGTCTTTTGCTTTGATTTAGTTTTTCAGTGCGGACCAGAAGAGGCTGCAAAATATGCCTGAAAGCAGGAACCTTTAACAAAAAGTTAAAAACGACAAAACAGTGCTTTGCCAAGTAAAACTATAAAATACAAAAAAAAACATTTCATTTGGAAGAACTTTTGAAGCATGCCAAGTCTTATATTAATGAATACTAGCAATGCTTCCAGTTCCCCCCTCCCCCAACAATTCTTTTTTTTTAAACATTTCTCATGTAAATAATCCAGAGTTTTACAGCAAGTCATACATTTCCATTCATACTGCCATACGTCGTTGATTCACATGGAAGTACTTCTAACAATAATGCAGTATTTCCATCCATACAGTCGTACGTTGATTCATATTGCAGTTTGTTTCTAACCATACAGCGATATATTTATTTTTTACTGCAGTTTATTGCTATTCATACTGCCATCTTGCAACCATACTGCAGTGTCTGTATTTAAACTTATACAGTATTTCCTGTCATACTGTCATATTTCCATGTCACATTTTTCAACCGTACGGTATTCCGTCATTCAAACTGCAAAATATCCATTCAAACTACGTATCTTCTTCGATTATAAAGCGAACTAAGCTTCGCTAGTCCCATAAGTTCACACTAGGACCAACATACCTAGCGAGCCTAGTAACAAACAAACGTATTTTTCCTAAATGTAAAAAAGAAATCACTATAATACTGTCTCTCTGTCTGTCATACTGATTTTAACTGGTGGGAAAATAACAGATTTTCAACTAGGCCAGCTGGGTCGGTATCTTGCTCATAGTGATTTGCCACTGCAATATGTGGGTGGATTATACTGACTGTCATCTCTTTTTCAGTTATTAAACCTCTTTTCCTTCAGTCTGTAATATACTCTCATGTTGCATTATACATCTAGCCACGATGTAAAATGTTCTATTCAAACTGCAAATCAACTGCAGTATTCCCATAAAAGTAGACAATAATCGGCCGCTGCAAGAGGTGGGTGAGCTGAGTATTGGATTTCTTTCAAGTTCAGTATTTTCTGCAATAATTTATCTTAAATGAACCAACGCAATTTCCAAACCCGGGTTTAAAAGCTTCCGGTTAATGGTACCTTTGTTCTGCAGATTAATTTTTATTGAAAATTGTAGACTCATGCTCGCGACTTTAATAATACTTTGACAGTGATCGGGTAAGACATTCATGATGTCGTACGACATTTAGCAAACTTAGTCCGTAGATTCGGGAATAATTCTCGATGATAAAAACTTAACCCAATTTAATTGGTTTTTAGTTTCTGGGCAAGAAAAGTCACAAAAGCCATGCATATAGCAGTCACCATTTCATACGAGGGGGGTTATATCTCTGTATCTTAAAGACTTGTAATTTAAAATGAAATGTGATCTTTAACCTAATCTGTAACCTAACCTTAAAACTAATATCAAATCCTCCCGTGACAATTTCGTCCTCAAGGACCGACTTCGTATTTTCCACCTGGCATCGTCGTAAAGTTACTGGCAGGTGTGCCTCTGGGGTTCTTCCGACGATGGCTCATAACGGAGCGTACCGCCCTCGGTCTACCTCCTCCGATTGACGCGCTTCATGAGCTTCAGTGACTTCTGCATCATCGGTGCGATTACCTTGGCAGCTGGAGCGAAGGAGGAATTACCATAAATATAGAGACGACACAGACACGTTAACTTCAAGCACTTACTCTGTCGACTGATTTTTTTGGCAACTTTTACTACGGGGGGGGGGGGGGAATTCTTCTGCTCGGGTGACTGGTTCACTTTTCCTATTAGCGCTGACTCTTTTCGACTGTTTTTAATGGCCAAAAAGACCTCTCGATACGAAAAGTGTACATGACGCTTCTCCAAATCCTGGAACTTTCGATACGAATTCCAGAGGGCGAAAATACTTGGATCTTTAAGTTTGCTGCCTTTGATTAATATAACATAGTAGAGGGCGAAAATACTTGGATCTTTAAGATTGCTGCCTTTGATTAATATAACATAGTATCTAGCATATTCTTCCTTTTTTTCACCTAGGTTATATCTATAAAACTGCTGGTATTCCCCCACACAAACTCTAC
Source organism: Orphnurgus asper (assembly GCA_027574785.1). Taxonomy (NCBI): domain Eukaryota; kingdom Metazoa; phylum Echinodermata; class Holothuroidea; order Elasipodida; family Deimatidae; genus Orphnurgus; species Orphnurgus asper. The sequence continues at coordinate 9,979 of JAODAG010236084.1, read as the reverse complement.
GTTGGATATCCTGTTAGCCCGCATAAACATATATTGGAAATCAAACTCCAAAGACCTTTCTCATCCAGACCACAATACGGAACATAAAATATGGGGTAGTTTTTAATGGTTTTACCAAAAGCTATTGGAATGGTCACATCATGGAGGAATAGGAATACAAACACATGTCTAAAACCTGCACACTCACTCCTCTGTCTTCTCACTGGTGACGACGGCTCCCTGTCAGGTATGACTCTGTAGGACGGCTGTTCTCCCGGAACCAGCTCCTTACGAGGGCGGGGTGCCTGGGACGGCATGCTGGAAGACGTGGTCCCGTGTCTCATCTGCTGACGGATCACGTTACGAGGGGGCTTGACGGGTTTGTCTACAAAGGCGAGCTTGGTCAGACGTCCTTTTGGGCATCAAACGAAAAAAGGAATATACAATGATGAAAAAAAACATGTGGGTTGTTTGATCTATCAGAGAACATTGATGAGAAGAGAGACAATTTGCATAATTTCAATCAGAAGATCACCTGAGTGTAGATGACTTTGTGATTTTGTGACTTCAAGTATTTAAAATTGTTCATGGTTTGGAAACTTTAGGAGGCAATGTAGGTTAGATGTTAGGAAGAAGTCCCTCTCACAGAGATTTATGGAATAGTCTGCCTGATTCAGTTCTAGGGGACAATACCTAGAAGGATGCTCTTTACATGCAATTTTCCAGGGTGGGTAGACTTTGAGGCATGCTGGGCTCTTGTGGTCCAGGGGTCCTTTGGCTTTCGGGGTCTCTTCCTGAGGACGCTTGCCCATCCTGACCCTTTACCTACTACAACTATACTATCACTATCATCATGCTGATTCGTGCCCCGGTCAGGGATTGAACAGGGGAACATTGCACCAAGGAGCGGACAGTTGGCCGCTACACCACGCTTCACCACTGCCGGTGAGTTATCAGTGGTGCACTCTTTGCAATGGGGAGCATCTGAAGAAAGTGGTTTTCAACTGCCCGGGTAAATTCCTTGAGACCAGATTTCAACGTTTTACTCTCGTACGAGGTTCGAAAAATTCACCAGTTTGGAAAGTACAGACCAACATGTTTGGTCTGTTTTCGTATTTGCCACTCTCCAACCCTCAAAGATAGTGTGGGACGTGCTCCCTCCAGTCTCAAGTTCCCCTCCCTCCCTCCCGCGCAAGCGTACCTTGTTCCTTCTTCGCCATCGATGCTGATATGTTTTCCGTGATAGCCTGCAGCTTGTACTCTGTCTCATCTCTCTTTCTCTGAACAACAAAAAACATTTGGAAGCAGAATTTACTGTTGAGTCTGAGTTTACTATGATGAAAACTGTGCTCTTAATCATGAAGAAGAATATTGAATAACTTAAAAAAGGGAAACCTCTCTCTGAAGGCTAAGACAATGTTAAGCAACTAGTGACACAGTGACTACTAGGCAAGGGAAGGACGTTTATGAAAGGGGACCAATAAAGATGGACAAAGTACCCTGCAGACAATCGTCAGGTTAACGCAGCAGTTATTAACGTGAGACAAGGCACTTTAGGAAAACTTGGAAATACTTCCTATGCTGAAAAATCAAACGATACCCCAGCTAGACACTGAGAACAGATAGATAGATCACTTCGTTCCTAGTGGGGTTCACATACGATCCAGTGTGCTACCCTATGTTAGAGAAGAAGCAACCAGAACCACTGTTCACAGGTCAGTATCCCAATCGATACTTCAGATAGACACTGTGATGTTCGGCTTTATTAGTCAATTATTGTTCTTATATTATACCCCGATCCGAGGAGAAGACGTTAATTTCTCACCAGGTAGAGTTCCCTCCAGCTTTCCATGTCATCTGCATCTGGTTTGTGTCCTCTGAAAGTCCTCATCGTGTGCTTTTGCCAAAGATGGTCAGATTCTAGAATGTAATCCTGGAGGATAGAGAAGAGGGAATCAAGACCCTAAAATTTGTAACTTTGTACATAAAAACTTTAGAACAGAAACTGCTCGCAGGAAAATTCCCTTTTGCATCAGGAACATTCTTCTTTCTATGTTGGTCTACTTTTGGTTCCTTTTTGGTCTCAAGGAGGTTTATTCACAGGTTGAATACATCAATTACAAACAACCGATACAGTCAAATCATACTTTCTGGATTTTATTAATTATTATTAATTAATATATTTGTTTAATTTATTATTTATTATTTCATTGATTGATTGATTTCAAAGAGTCAAAGCTTTAAATTAGTTATATAACTTGAAATGCATTTTTATCGTCATCAGCATGTCATAAAGTCTTACAACAGCTAGGCACATTTTTCATCAAGAAATAGGTCAATTTCACTGAATTTTTTTTGACTTCTTCGTATTACATTCCACGTTTAGGACGACGGAGATGGATGGGTTGATTAACCGCACGGTCTAGTGTTCATTATCAGAGGAACAGAAAGAGTGTTATAAGATCCCCGCATGCATTTATGACTGCCACCGATTGTGTGTGACTGATCATAACACTGCACACTATTACAGAATAAAGTGGGTCAATCACTAGTTTCTTCCTCACATGAAGGCCATTCTCTCGAGTCAAGTCATCCTCGCGAGTGCATTCTAACGAGGACCGCCTCACGAGATGTTCATCCTCACGAGAACCTCCTCGAGAGAGGTTCTTCTCGGGTCCCAATTTCTCGTAAGATTCTCTGGAGAATTTCCTCGCAAGAATCTCACAAGATATTTACATAAGGGATATGTAGGCATACCATACTCCGAAAAAATTTCAACGGCGACCTCCGGCCAATTTACTGTGATATCTCACGTCCTGATGAGGTCACCTTGATCATAAATGTCTACTGAGATCAAAATGTTAGTTCAATTGTTTTTCATTACCCGTTGCTGGCAGTCCCTATCCAGTCTCTATCCGCAGCGGTGTTTTACCATGATGGAGAGAGAGAGAGTTCTCGACGAATCACGAAACTATCCTCACTTGGGGACTAGTCGGTCCATGTTTTAGTTAGCCACCCAGTTTCTTAGGATCCTGTGCTCCCCTGCCATTAATAAGCTCATTTTCAATGTACGACTCTTTCAAGTAGACAGCAGGATCTGACATCACAGGAGTAGGACAGGGGGGGGTTATCGATGAAAGTATTCCGATTACTAAGCTATTAGTAGGCGATGGATATTTAGCAGAGCACTGTTAAATGAGAAAAAACATCGGTCTCTCTCCAATTTGTAGCACGGGTGTCACATCACGTAAATATTTAATTGAAGAGATTTTGAGCCGTGAGAGATCACTATGTGTCTAATAGAGAACATGACAAGAGGTTTTGCTTCTTCAAAGATTACCCCCTCCACCCCCCAATATTTATTTCCTGACGGAGAGGTGAAATGGAGTATCCTCTTACCGGATTATAGTCCTCTATCTTCAAGAGCTGCTGGGGGGTGCACTTCTCTAAGATATCTTCCAACAAGTAAAATGGAACTCCACCAGTTTCGTACAATGCTGGTAAAATAAAATAATGTATTATTTACAAACTACATATTTCTTCTAGCATTTCAACACAACATAAATAAAACTAAAAAAAAGAACATTTCGAGATGTCCCAAATGATGATGATGCGTAATGAGAAACATACATTTACACTGATCAGATTCCAGAGGTCCTTTAAGGGGGAAGGCTTTCATTCTCTATAAAGAGGATTTCCTGCTGTTTGTCACCTACTTACTCTGCACCTCTCGTGGTTAAAAGCCAAGATATCCATTCAAAAAACAAAATGACCTGGTTCCACGTCACCACAAGTGGTAACGAATCATAACTCTAGGTGACCATTTGTCAATTAAGGAATATGTAGAATGCTAGATATGTTCAGAATGAAGATGGGGGGGCAGTACTATGACTGCAACACAGAATTCAAGGCACTGTAAAAAAAAAAACCTAATATTTAAAAAAAGTACAGAATAACGACATGTGTAATGAAAACATAAAGAAACTCATAAAGGCTTAAAAGCAGAGGCAATTACCATCAATATTGTCATATATTACTTCTTTGCAGATGTCCTGTAATGATGGAAGACCTGTTAATGAAAAGAAACATAATAATCACCTGCAGGACACTTACTGTATATAGTATCGTTCAATAAATAATATTTACAGTTATAAATATCCTTAAAAAAATGCTTTTACAATTTTATGGTCCTACCACCTTGAATTCAAATTACTGCTAAAAGTTTATCTGCAGTAGTGAGAAGCAGGCTACAAAAATTATCAGTCATAATATAATGATACTCAATAAATTCTTACCACCGGATGAGGATTGGGGGTTAGAAATTGGCAAACTTGCCGACTGTTTCATTTAACGTTGTTACATCAATCTTTTTCTGATCGATAGCTGGATTGAAATAATGTGATTGAATATAATTTCAAAACTGTTTATTGGAATATATCGTTATTACCAAAACTTCCTAGTATTAAAGTCTCTTGAGCTCAAACGGTCTAAAAAAATTAAAAAAAATTAAAATTCGAGGACTCACTCTGCCAGTTACGTTTCCTGGCTTTGCCAGAGTACACTTTCGTCTTGTTTTGTTTGGAACCCCACTGTGTTGCAAACATTGACTCGGAAGCTGCGAGAAAATCACACATTTCAAAAGGTTTTAGTGATCGAGCAATGGTGAAACCTGGTGGTGGGGGATCAGTTCTTCTCTAAGAATCATGGAAGGGCATTCCCCTTTCAATATTAAACGAACGTTCTTCCACATTTGCTGTAAGCTTCTGGACTTACGGATGAAGGATTGTGGACGATGCCGACTGCTATTGTAATGCTAGCAATTCAGCAGATATCGGAAGAAATCCTTTATTATTATATTATATATTATCCTTCCTCTGGACAGATAAAAACATTGTTGATAGAACAACACAAGAATATTTTCACTTTAGCTTTATGCTTCTCAAACTGTCATCGCATATGGAAAAATGAAATATGAGAGCTAAGTTATATAATATTAAAGCAGCAGGCAGTACACATTTCAGAGGAATTCATCGGTATTGTTGCACGGCCACGAGAATAAAATCCCAAACAGTGGCAGGGAATGGGGAAATACGTCAGGCACGAGTGATCTTTGCTTACATTTCTTCCTCTCCATTGGCTTGAAATCTGGCAGTCGTGGGGTCGGTTTATAATCAGGATGGATGTCGGGTAGACTTTGATCAACTTCGGATGCCGAAGCCTGGGGAAACGAATTAAGAAGGAGAATTCTGAGCATCTCCAAGGTTTGGGGAATTCCAAGGAATTGAAATTTTCAACGTCTAACGGAGCTACACAGTAGATTTTGATCAAATGTTGGGTTTAAAAGAAAAAGTGCACCTTGTGACAAGTCAAATGAACACCTTGTCATATCGAAATGTCATAAATAGGCGATTGGGTGACAAATACCATCGTATCCTGAAGATTTCTTGGGGGGAGTCACTTTGTATTTACGGATTACAAATGATTGTCGCGCAAGGCGTGAATGTGACTGCAATGCCATTGCTGGTGGGGTGCAGGGGACTAACCTTATAGTCCCTGGTGCGATCCAATTCCATTTTTTGCTTCTTTTTTCATTTTTTTGGCAATGGGAAATGGGTGGGGATGTGAAGGGATGCCCACCCCTTAAATGCATCATTGGTTTTATACTGTAAGTTTGCACTGATAAAAAAGTAAACTCACAACAATAATACTGTCCAATGCCCATCTCCATATTCAAGTGTAACATGAATATTCATTGCATCGACTTTAACGAAAGGAAGAATTGCTTGCTGCCACCTTCCGTACTGCTGCTAACTGAACAACCCCGTCTTTGCAGGTTCCTCTCCATCTTCCATAGCAACAGACGACACAGCAATAACAAACACTTTTAATTAATATATCGTAATTTTCAGATATGTCCTCACCTCCCTAAAATCGTTTCTTGCCGTCTGTAATTCTTTGGTCTCCTTCTCCAAGGCCGCGGTCGATTCACTCTCGGCCAGGGGTTTCCTCTTCTTCGATTTCCTGTCCGTCTGCTCTTTGGCTCCCTTCCCCGTCGTCCGTTCGCCCGACCTTTCTCTTCTGCCTTGCTCCGCGATGGACTTTCGACTCTTGGGGACGTCGCTGTCCTGCTGGGCCGGTTTGGGACGTTTCTGGGCACTGGTTTTCGTACTGCCCGCGGCGGACGCTTTGGACTTTTTAACTGCGGGAGCGCCTCCGAATAGACAATCCTCGAAAGACATGCCGGTACTTTCGAAAGACACTTCTTCCTCTCCTCGATCATCGTCAATTACCTTAGGAGTCTTCGACGGACGAATCGAGTCACTTCTGCCGGAAACTTTTGTCCGCTCTGCGTGTGACTTTCTCTTCTCTTTTCCAGAGTGGGGACTTTTGTCAGAACTTGTGGGCGATACGGCCGTCTCTCCCTCTTCCGTTTGCTTCGAAGGAGATATTTTCTTTTTGCGCTCTGTCCGCGTCTTACGATCGTCCAGTTGGCTCAGAGTCTCCTCATTTATTAGTCTCTTTCCTTCCATCGGACGAGACGAATCGTCCCTCTCGTTGCTGATCGGTTCTCGTTTACCCACCTTATTCCGCTTCTCCTCTCCAGGTTGACGGGGACCTTCGCCCTTCCGAGATGAAGGGGCCTTTCTCTCGGCCTTTTGCACATCGGGCCGGAATAAGTGACTGGTGCCGCCCACGCAGGTGGATTTCGAAGAGGGTCGCTTCGACTCTCTGTCGTTTGATGTCCTTGACTGTCCTTTGACCTTGGATTGTTTATCTTCCATTTCTGGCACAGTTCTCTTCATCCCGCCGTGTGATCCGGAAGATATTTTATCATTGAGGAGTATGTTGCTCGTGCTCGGTTTCCTTTTCTTAGCGCTATGCGAAGACTGTGACTTTTTATCCAGTACTGCTTTCAGAATCAATGGTTTTAATTTCTCTGACGATCTCTCAGAGTGATGCGTACTTTTAACGCTAGAACGTTCCCCGGATTGCAAGTTACTTTTGAAATTTTCCCTAGATTTTGATGGGGATGACCTCCCCACCTTGACTTCCGACCTTTGCTTTATAGCGCCTCCTGGGCCATCGCATCTATCTCTCTTCTTCACTCTCTTGAAGTCATTAGCGGGCTTCAGGTCTTTCGGTGATGCACCTTCATCTTCCGGCCGTTCCTTTCGAGGAATGTAAGGTGGGAAGATTTTCTTCTCGGGGCTCCAGGGGACTGGAGTTGGTGGGACATCCTCTTCCGATGACCTCCTCCTCAGTTTCTTGTTTCTCTCTAGAGATGACATTTGACCCTCATCAGGGGATGGAGAGTGCCAAAAAGCTTGACCTGTACGAAAACTGTCCTCTTCCCGGTCACATGGGGATCCCCCCGGGGTACTAGGTGGACTAGACGCAGACCCATCCTCTTCGTGGACCTCTGACCTCTGCCCATTTTCTAGGACGGGGTCATTCTGCTTTTGCTCTGCGAGCATGGCCGTCTTTACCAGGGTTTTCCACGAGCTGATCAAGGGTTTCACGTAGCTGGCTACCTCCGGACACTTTTTCTTCAAGCCGTTGACACATTTCCCGATGCCAGTCTCCTGTAAGAAGGAAGTGAATATGCTTCATGTTCCTTCATTAAGGAGCTAATTGTTTCAATTACATTTCACCGCCATCTACATGTCATGGCCCATTTACTTGTCGGAGAGCTGAAAATTGTGTTATGCAGTGCATCTCCGAGCTACACGTCCACCAGTCAAGAAACGTTTGCTACTGCTCTCGCAAGGTCACTGGAATAAATTCTGCAAAAATGCCGGACTCGGAAGATGAACACCCAGTACAATGTGTCATAAGGTTAGTCCACAATTACAACATACAGTGTACCAATTATGTGCGTCATATTCAGTCCAAATCCATAGATGGTCTTTCCAATTCTTCAATAGGATTGTAAAGTGCACATTTTCATCAGTAAAGTGAAAAAGGAGTGTGCATAGGACACTAAAATACAAAGCATACATTGACCATTGATGATACATGGTAGTCATAAGACCTAACATACTGTCACAGTTCCATCCCAGAGATGATACTTTAGTTTTACCTGTAACAACACTAGGCATAGCCTAATATATGACTCTCTAACAAGTAACATTCCGTACATGTTATTGTTACTGTTGTGATCGAAGCGTGGAGAATGAATAAACTATGGAATAACTATGGAAGTTGGACAGAAAATCAAATTCACCTTTGCTCAGTTTATGAAATGCAAATGGAAATTACTTGCCAAAGAAAAATAGGGCCATTTCAAAATCGGTTTCCCAATGTCGGTAATTGTATGTTAATTCTACTGGCTATTCCCGATATTCCGCGGATATTGTCAATACCGGCCGATACCGACAACGCTCACCGATTATCGGCCCAGCGCTCACTCACTCACCTGCAGTACTTCGACATTTATCGGGAGCTTGAATAACTTCTGCAACAATACGATAATCTGGGGAAAAAACATAAAAATCATAGAATCCAATTCCTACTATGAAAAACCTGAACCGTACCCATGAAAAAAAATACAGTAGTTGAATCTTGTGAGGTTTTCTGTAAGACTAGTGCCACTTCAATTTACTAAGAAATTTCATGAAATATTTGAAGATTAATTATCAAATCTGTGGTTTCATTCATCTCGCACTATAACTCCATATGGTATGTACTTCATGCACGGCTATCTCAAATACAGTGCATGTACATATGTATGTAGATACTAGCCTATCCCCTAAGTTCTACATACTCATGTATGTATCCTATATTTGAGGTGGTCTTACATGAAACATAGATGACCATACATACCTAACGTAGGCCGAGAAATAGGATAGGCTCGAATGGCCTGGTACTAGTGGTAGGCTACATTTATAAGTCTGCGTACAAATAGTACAAACAAAGGACGACGACATTGACGGAACAAAAAATTTAAAACTAATAACAAGCTGCCAAAAGACAGATTCGTGTTAACATTGTGGCAGCCAGACTATTCAACATCATGATTAATACATTACAACAAAGCTGGGCCTAACTTAATAAGTAAGCAAACAATTATTCCAAAATTTTCATTTGGCTAAGCCAATTTATTGACAATGCATTAAACTTTATACAGTAGCACACACTGCACAGATGTAGTCACTGTAGTCCTAAACTCGACGCACGTTACTACCTTAGGTGTTTCTGGCAGAGGATGGTTGGATAGTTTTGATTTCAGCCACATGACCCTCTGAACAATGTCATGATGAGACGCCATGGCTTTAAAAAAAAAACCCGTGGATGTCTCCTTTCAAAGCCTGTTTATCGGCATGATTACTCAAAAAGTTGCAACGCAGCTGTCTGCTTATGTGTTACTAAGTACTACTACTACTACTACTAGTAGTAGTAGTCTGATAACACTGTGTGTCGTGCACATCATTTTAATTTACACACAACTAGATCAAACTGCGAGTTTTAACTGTTGTCATTACCGGTATACATTACTCAACTGGATGTGTGCACCAGTTTCAACCGGTACCGATAAAGGTAAGGGGTATTCGTTAAATATTCAATAGGGATTTCCCCTGTTTTGCCGGATCATCCGTCCGGATGATACCGTATTCGGTCAACCTCATGTCGGCTGCCGGAGCGGGTTGTTATCACAGCAGGGAGTTGTTATTTACCTAAATAACAACTCCCCTGATGATGATCACGGATTTGATGACCACCGTATACGTCCACGTGTCAAGTATAATAGTCCTAACCAGGAGTTATACTTTACACGGGGTTATCATAGAATGAGTTTTGAATATTAAATATTAATTATCAGACCGACATATGCAGCCTCTTAACCAACTCGGATGGTCGGGAAGGTTAGTAATTATTATAATCATGGATGGATGGTTACTTGTTATACGTCAGCAGGCTTGTTAACTTCTGAACATTGGTCGCGGAAAAGAGAATGTTTTCTTAATGAGCCTAACGCTGAGGCGTTCTATAATTCTAAACT
>JAODAG010235973.1:755-13341 GCA_027574785.1 Orphnurgus asper | reverse complement strand
CCTACCTCATTAACTTCTGAACATTGGTCGAAAATGAGAAGGCTTGTTAAAGTGTTCATCCATGATCAACATGGACATATACTATACTAAGCATAACAAGTCTCAAATGTTTACTGAAAAGTTGGTCAAAGTCGTGGGAGTTTACTATTCCTATATCTTCCTATTCCTGTATCTTTGCTGGTACCGGTATGCAGTTCATCTCTGTTTGGTGGTACTCAACAGCCGTCGTCTACGTACCATTAGATACTGTACTAGCTCCCTAGACTGAATGAAGTCTATTGAAAGCGTCAATCACGGTCTAGGTCAATAAAGGAATCACTTATTTTGTTTATGGGATTACAATTCACCAAACTGTATAATTCTGGGAGTAAGTTGGTGTGTTTGTTGTAGATTTGCCCGAGATCAACTGCCGATTTTCTGTCCGAGGACTATCTTCGGCCGTTGTTCGTTCACTCTATCGTAATATGCTTCAGGGTATACTGTAACCCACAGGTGGTGCTGGGGTTGAGGTCTCTTGTCAGATACTTACTCGGCACTGCCAGCTCATTCTTACCAAAATCTCCAGCTTTATAACTGGTTGAAGAAGAAAAAAAGACCGCCCTGTTTGGTGTTTTGGTTGGGCCAAATGGGTTCAAAGATATTCTGGAAATTCATTCATATGTGATATTTAGGAGGTTTTAAGCCCGAGGTTATTTTCTGTAGTTCTTTTGGCTCGGTCTTTCTGGATGTAACTTGAAGAGCCGACTGGAATGCATTTGTTGAGTACGGAACCGTTGAAGAGGATTTGGGGGACTGAAACTGTTTTGTGTGTCCCTTTGTGTTGTATCTAAAACAGATTGCTCCTGAGGCCTGGGGGAGCTTTTATTTGGCAACTGCCTGATGACAACATCGATATAAACGGATGAACTCTCTATCAGCACTTTGCTGCGAAAGGATGTCGTGGAACTTTCATTGTGGGAGTTGTCTTGCCTCCCTGTTGCTCCTGTACCCTACCTGCAGCAGATCCAGAATTTCAAAATGGGGACCACTCAAGAATCAATCTCCCTTTTTCACAGAAAGGAGTGGAGGAGGGCACAAATCAGCCAGATCAGAAATTAATGAAATCATATCATTTAGAGTAATCTGGCAACAGGGGAAAATACTCCCCTCTATTCCCCCTCCCACTGGATCTTTCCATATCCCTGGATGTATCGGCTGTATGTAACTCCAGAAACATGTACGAAATTCTTTCATGTTGAAAAAGTGTTTTATCCATATCACAATAAAATCCTGTTAGCATCAGTTCCTCCGTGATTACTTCCTCCTCCTCCTCCTCCTCATGAAGACAGACTGTAAGTGACTGCTCCCAGATTGTAAATTGAATGCTCCATATAGAACTGAGCAACATGGCAAGAAATGTTACAAATTCTGGATAATGTAATATATCTTAAGTACATTTTGTAAATATAAATGAAGCTCTTTTTTAGGAATATCAGATCATCAACATGTTAGGGTACAACAGCTTAGACCAAGCACTTGCTTGTTCTTTACCAAGCTTCCCCTTTTCAGGAATAAGTACATAATACTCAACAACTTTTCTAGCATTACATGACAGCTATTTGCCACTCCACATTGATCACTACAGGTCTGAATGTATTTGCGCCCAGTAATCTATAAATTGCTCAGCTTGATTCACCATAGACCATACTCTTCATACATCTGGCTTACGAAACAGGCTAATAAATCTGTATTATTGGAAGAGCTAAGAAAGCTTTTATCAGTACTATTTACTTAGGTCATGTAACATACAGCAGTTAAACTCTAACTGAATTATCTTTCAGGCTGTCGATTCTTTTCATGATAGAATCGAACCTGCAGACAGCTCTCCAAACTTTCATTTTCATATCTGTGATGTATGGAACCATCTTTCTTGGTGCATGTTATGGTAGGCCGTTTCTAGGTGCTAGCACTGCTGTTAATTAACTGCCTGTACATGGTGACTGTGTAGTAGTGGTTTTTAGGGATACCCTGATAAAGTGCATGCTCACACGTCTGGTCAGATTCTTACATGAGCAGTCAAATTTAACACCTGTTGTGACACCAACTCTATGTAAATATCCATTATAGACTTCACTGTGTAGGAGGCAACTTGAGCTGTAGTTAATATCATACAGATATTAATAGTCCCTGCCCAAGTAATTGTTTGGCTATGTATTTACAGAAATCAGGGTCATTTAATATTCACAATCAGGATCTTAGCATTAACAATCAGGATCATTAGTATTCACAATCAGGGTCATATGATGTGCTGTACTTGTTAGAGATGTGAGGTATATATATTATACCTGTAACAGAACAGGCTCCACGGTGTAGAAGCAGTATTCCTAGACCCGATGATGTATTGATGTATGCAGACTACACTACTTCATAGCCCCAGCAACCAGTTTATGATCTGGCTGTACTTCAAATCCGATGGCAACAGGTGTCTTTTGTAGTTTCTTGATGTCATCACCACCATGGCACATCTCCTCATTGGGGCACAAAAATTTTGTTTTACAGCCCCGCCTATGTCTTACTAGTTCCCGAATACAAAGCTCTATTTGCAAAAATTTGAAAAAATTGGGGAAAATGTTATGAACCGGGCTACTTATAATCGAGCATGCAATCGGTGTCTGTAACAAGCATGCTGGATATTCTCTAAAATGTCAGAAAAAGATGTCTTTTAATGGATAGTCACATGTTACGAAAACATTCAATTGTATTCCCATACATCTTGCTCGTACTAGAATGACTCTCTTGCACAGTGATTTCCATGTGTTTGCAGCACATGTGTGGGGGGACATCTGGACTGCATGCATAGTAAATTCAATGTTCAGTCTTCAAAATATTGCTGGATATAATTGTGGGTGTTATCCTCTCTCTCTGAATTGAAATGCTTGAATGAATCTGAATTTTCGATTAATTTTATTATTTTGTCAAGTATTCCTTTCAGTTTTATCTATAGTGAAGAAAATGTTTAACATTAATGCCAAACCAAACTTTATTGTAGCTATCTATTTGACTATTTTCCTATTAATGTGTTACAAACCTTCTACAAAAATTTCACAAAAGTTTCACAAAAATTTCAAATATAACTGAAGTACAGGTGCAAGTGATTAGAAGGATTGGATATATTCATTGGGTCATTAAAAATTTGGTACTTGGGTAGATTATTTTAATAGTGATGTATACCCTTAAACTACCAAGTGGCCTTTTGAGGTACCACAGCTATCTAGAAAATGTCACAAGCAGTAACAAGCAGATCTCATCACTGCATGTGCAGCATACACCATATGCCATGATGTCATCAAAAACCTGAAGCCAGCCAGATCGTACATCAGTTGCCTGAGCTATGAAGCAACCAAGGCTACATGCAGGGACAGGTACTGATATTCAGGACAAGTGCATAGATGTACAGAACAAGATGGAGTGATATAGGCCTAGAGATATTTGTTTTGTTTGCTTACATTAAACCTTCATTACTTGCTTACTACCAGACTCTCTGGCCCGATATATTAATAATTGGATGGAGGGCCTCCATTTCCTGGAGGTTATGTGAAACGCCCAAGTACCCCAGTCCGAATGTTGGAACTCTGTGCAAAACACTGTATGATTGGTATGAAGTTATGATATAGGTCAGAAGACTTGTTATTGCCAACTTGGGAATTCAATGAACTGTAAAGGCTTCCATTAATATTATCACTGGTAGGATAACTCATGATTTCTATATATGAACACTTGTTTATAACTGATTTTAATATAACCAGAAAAATAATTCAGATGATTAATATACGACCTTGGCCTTGAATTACTGATAATTGATCAAACAAGATAAGGGAAGCATAATTATGTCTGCAGTACTACTACTGTATATTCCTGAATGGCTTTCAGGGTAAGTTTCATGAATCAAATATATATTTCAATATTCAAATTTTCAAATACTAAGTGAGGACTATTGTAGCTGTATCTTTTATCCTTTGTTTCAACTCTTAAATCTAATAGAGTGAGGACTAACACCTCTGGACATTAATTGAAAACTGCATCTTGTATTATGTGGGGCTATATGTTTGTTTTAATGACAAAGTGAATTAGTTCCCTCATTAAGGTTATAAGGCCTAGTCTGTACTAAAGTGTTGGATGTAATGATTCGTTAATTTGCACAGAGTTAACAACTGACCAGTTGACCATCTGACCTGACTAGCCATACTGGCTGTATGCTAGCTGACCGTGCTGGCTGGCTGGCCGTGCTGGCCGGCTGGCCGTGCTGGCTGGCTGGCCGTGCTGGCTGGCTGGCCGTGCTGGCTGGCAGCATCATGGTTGTGGGAGGATTGATTACAGAGGAAACCTTACATCACCATGTATGGATTTATTGAAGACAGTACTGTGTCTCATTAATGTTTTGGGGTATAAGAGCGAGAAATGATTGAAGAACCATCTAAGCTTGAAGGTGCTGCACATGCTCCAGGACTGTCTGCCCTGTGTTTAGCATTAATTCAGCCAGTAAGGTCTTAAAAACAGTATGTTTAAAATGTTTAAAAAAAAAGTTCATCTCTAGATAACATCGGACTTCAGTACTTCACTGGAGCCCATGCGTCCGTGTTGTCCCCAAAATGAGGTTATATGAAATCAAATAGACTTAATTTGAGACATCTCAGTTCTAATAATGTGATGTGAGATGGAAGTCTCCTTTCTTTTTCTTTAAATAGGCTACCTACTGTATCTCATGCAGAATTTTTATGGATTCAACTGGAATTTCATGGCTACTATGTGGATAACTGACAAAATCTGTGGACCTTGGATGCTGTGGTTTAATCTAGTTTAGTTTCATGTTGCCAGATTGGATAGAAGATTCTTCGAAGGTAAACAGTACCTTTGTTAGGTTCTTTTAGTGGGAGTCAAATTTAGAATGAAAATTGTATAAACAGTTTGAAATTCAATGCCCTGGAGTTTAATTGTCCTGAATTTCTGCCACTGTCTGACGGAAGCTCTGAAAGTAAACTAATGCCTTCATTGCCTTTGAACATCTGGATAAGAAAGCAATTCATGGTAAGGAAATATGGACAGATAAGCCCCACTTATCAAAACGCTCCTAGCAAGCACTTCATTCATCACTTCTTCAAATTTTTAGTTCTTTTTTAAAAAACATTTGTTTTCCTCTATTTTAAATTTATTTATTGAATGGAAGAAAGCATCCACCTTTATTGAGTCTGTTAGTGTTAGAGGAGGCTATGGCATATCCAGGAGGTTATTACTGCATGGTATTACACAGTTGGTGGATCCAGGATTTCAAAAAATTGTGGGGAGGTACACCAATAATCAATATTGTGTTGTCCAGAAATGGTGGGGTGGGGCACAAATGTACAGACTCAGGAGAGGGGAGGGGAATGCATACCCCTCTGTGCCTCACCCTGGACCTATGATGAGTGGTTAGATGCATTCATTCAGAGCTCCCTGCTAAGAGGACAAACAACAGTTTGCAGTCATTTAGTTCTCGTTCTTTATCGTGTGCACATAAATATGTGCACATGATAAAGAACACAATTATCTGAATGGACACTTGCTCCTGCATAGCAGTGCTGCATAGCAACATTGATGCAAAGCAAACACCACTAAAGTAGACCTATTGTAATGGTAGGCATACTTCTGCACATTAGTTACGCTAGAACATGATCGTGCAGATGAAAAACGCGGCAATCTTTGAACTTTGTTAGTAATCTAGGAAATAGATGTAAATGCATCTTTCAGAATCAGTGTGATTGTGTACTATAGGTGGAATGCTGATTCGACTCAATGAATTCAACACAAATTTTTACAAACAATTTCTCTCCATGCAGGCTAGTTATGTAATTATGACTACGGTTTCAGCATAACTGGACATAATCGAACTTCATTTTCCTGCAGTGTGCTGCTATAGGCAGTGAACTGGATTTTGTTACCTGCTGATATGTTTGTATTGTCGTAAGTGCGTTTGATTTTACAACAAAGCAAATTCATGGAGAAAGGCACAAACTAATATTATTTTATTGCAGAACATTGTACTCCACAAATCAGAACAGTTCTCTTATTTTACTCAACAAATAAGAACTTTTCTTGTTGAAAGCCTGAAGGCCAGTGCCCAGCTATTTTTATGCATTAGATATTTTCTAGTGTATTCTGGTATCCGGGTAGTAATGGTGTTTGAATCCATTATCCCTCCCGTCTAGTCGGAACTGTACACAATGAAACTCCCCTCATCTTTAGAAAGGGCAGCTGCAAGGATGTCTTTGCAGAGGACATGGCATGGCCTGTTTTAAGAGGAGTTTGTTCATCCATTGAGGTCTTTCACCTAAAATGGTCTGTCTACTCGTGGCTATGGTGGGAACTTTTTTTTTGCAGGAAACCCTAATTCTGAACCATTTCCTGAATTAATCGGCTAGCAAGGTTTAACCGGGTACATTTAAAATGGAGAAGATACAAACTCCAGCTATACCAGATTGGATGCACTGTAGATTTAATGGTTCGTAGTTCTCTATTTGCCAGTAATGGATGAAAAGTACAGGTGGCTCCTGCCAATAGTGTATGACCTTTTGTTTCACGGTCTGAGGGGCTTGGCGTCACAGTTGTAATTGTTTTCGCAGTGCATATCAAAGTTTTGGACATTGATTTTAGGGGATGGTTTTAAGGCGGTTTAATTATAGGACAAAGAATGAATGGCCCATTTGCAAAGACCATATGTCACATTATTTCTGCCTCTACTCTAGGAGTAGTGATGATGCATCTAGTGACACCGGAAAGAGAAACTGATCTTCATTGCATTTAGTGTATCTATACACCGTAACTGAATATAGTGATGTTATGGTATCTAACCAATGTAAAAGCAGGGAGCTGCCACTGGTCGAGGTATATCTCAACAGTAATAGGTATCAATCTCTGATATTGTATTGTACCAATTTTAATTAGAATGATTATGTTATTTACAGCATGTCCATTAACCTCATACACAAAATGCATCACTTTTTATTACTGTGATCTTACATCTGGCATATTCTAATAATACAGTAGTGGTCTCTTATTTCATCCTTATTTTGCCATCCTTCCGGATGCAAAGTGGTTTTGGCATTTTCGCATGTTAGATCACAGTAATAATGGGTGATGCATATTATGTAATATACAATATGCATATGAGGAAAGTTACATAGCTAGTAAATAATGTCTCATTGGGAATATGTGTGATTTAGTTCGTAATGATGAGGAATATGTGTGACTTACATTATTTTACGCTGCCTTGCATTAACACTGGCTTAAAGTTGACAATCAGTAATGATGGAGAATATGTGTGACTTACATTATTTTATCATGCCTTGTATTGATGCTGGCTTAAAGTTGACAGTAAGTAATGATGGAGAATATGTATGACTTACATTATTTTTTATCATGCCTTGCATCGACACTGGCTTAAAGCTTACAATAAGTAATCATTGGGAATATGTATGACTTACATTTGTTATGGTGCCTTGCATTGATGATGGCTTTTATGTCAGTTTAGGTCTCTGCAACCCCAAAGGTATGGGTGGAAACAAGGCCATCATCAGCTAGCTGGTCAGGAAGCCTCCAGGCTGTCAACTTTACTTCAGGGAAGAATAGTTTGGTTTTCTCCCAGAGCTGAGAGGAAAGTAGCAGGGGGTTGGCGAGATTGTTTTGAGTACGTGCCCAACCAGTGGCATGTGGCGAGGGAGGCGGACTTGCAGGTGTCTTCTGATGGTAATGACCTGTCATCAGGTAGAAATATTTCAAGGGGGAGGATAGAAGAAATATGGTAGACTTTGGCTAAGTTTATGATGGGAAATTTTCTTTAACTAAACTTTGTTGTACTTTGTTGGAAGTTGTAGATAAGGATGTTTTCCAGGAAAGTTTAATCCTTCGAGCAAATACCTTTTAGAGTTATCATAAGGAAAAAATGGAGGAACTTGAAACTTAGTCCTCCAATGTCTGTATTTTCATGAGAAGAGAGATTCTCAACATGTAGTTGTATATTAAATGAATATCAACAACTTTTAATCATTCAGTCGGCTTTAATCACATATATAGGCCTATCCTTTTTCAAACTTAAACAACAATCATTAAACATAACATGTAATGCTTCAGTCTGTTTTAATCATAAAAATATCTCACAGGAGTTGTTTTCAAACTTCAACAACATTCATTGAAGATATTATACATTTAATATTTTAATGCTTTGGTCTGCTCTAATCACAAACATAGTTCGCATGAGCTTCTTCAAACTTCAGCAACATTCATTGAACATAATACTTCAGTTTGCTGAAATCACAAATATAATTCTCATGAGCTTCATCCAACTTCAACAACATTCATTGAAGATAACATTTAATGATTCAGTATGCTTTAATCACAGACATACATAACATGAGCTTCTTCAAACCTCAATAACATTCATTAAACATAACAGGCATTACTTCAGTCTGTTTTAATCACAAACATATCTCATATATGAGTTGTTTTCAAACTTCAACAACATTCATTGAAGATATTAAACATTTAATGCTTTGATCTGCTCTAATCACAATATACTTGACATGAGCTTCTTCAAACATCAACAACATTCATTGAAGATAATATTTAATGCTTTAGTCTGCTTTAATCACAGATAGATATACTTCACATAAACTTCTTCAAACATCAACAACATGCATTGAAGGTAACATGTAATGCTTCAATCTATTTTAATCACTTCAGCCATGCATTGAAGATAAAATTAGAAAATAACAGCAGGAAATCTCATAATCTCTCATTTTCATCCTCCCCTGGGATTCAGAGAATCTGGGAGGATATATAAAGATGATGGCTGTAAGATGTCACGGTAAGATGTAACATTAACATGGCAGTAAGATATTACATGGCAGTAAGATGTAGTATTAACACGGCAGTAAGATGTAACATGGCAGTAAGATGTAACATTACCATGGCAGTAAGATGTAACATGGCAGTAAGATGTAATAGTAACATGGCAGAAAGATGTCACAGTAGATATATATCATAGTAATATTGCAGTAATATGTAACAGTAAAATGGCAGTAAGATGTAACAGTAACATGGCAGTAAAATGTCATAGTAACATGACAGTAATATGTAATATTCAGTAACATGGTAGTCATATGTAACATTAACATGGCAGTAAGATGTAATAGTAACATGGCCTTAAGATGTAGCATTAACATAGCAGTAATATGTAACATTAACATGGCAGTAACATTAACATGGCAATAAGATGTAACAGTAACATGGAAGTATGAAGTAACATTAACATGGCAGTAAGATGTAACAACATGGCAGTAATATGTAACAGTAACATGTCAGTAATCAGTAATATGTAACATTAACATGGCAGTAAGATGTAACATTAACATAGCAGTAAGATGTAACATTAACATGGCAGTAAGATGTAACAATAACATGGAAGTAAGAAATAACATTAACATGGCAGTAAGATATAACATTAACATGGCAGTAAGATGTAACATTAACATGGCGGTAACTCCAGAGTGAAGAACAGAAACCACATATCTATCATGTCTGCTGCATAGACTGAACACTGCAGCTCAGAACAACCGCTCAACAAATCATAAATACTTATATTTGTATCAGGCTGCCAAGCTGCCAAGAATGATATTGATATAAGGAAGGATATCATTGAAAGTGGGCTTTGTGAAATATGGAAAGTATTTAGTTTATGGCAGTTAAAGTTACATATCACTGAAAACAAAGCACATATGATGCACTTTTTCATTTGGATCATTTGTATGTGACTTCTTTTGTTTGGAGGCAGTGTGTGGGAACAGAGAGATGGTAGTGGTGAGAGACAGGTATTGTAGATGGAACTAAATATGGATTGGAGGGATATATATATGTAGCACATCCAGTGAGCAGACCCACTACTATGCCTGAAGATCTTGATTAACCAGTGAGTAGATTAAAAGAAACCATACTGCCCCCATTAATTTTAAATATCAGTATTTTCATAAATTTGTAGGTTGCCCTTGTGAACATGCTTCATGACACTGAACAATGGGTCAATCTACGCAAGCAAAACCTTAAAAAATATTTGAACCCATATTGGTATTTCTGAGGGCCAAGTATAAGTTGAATATTTTAGGTTACCAGTTTAGCATTTTGGGCTAATCCTGTTTCCCTAATTCCAACAGTAAACTTTGTAGACAATGGTTATCAGCCCTGGAATTTAGTCTTTCTAACAATGAATGGGGATGAATGATGGGTTAAAACAAATAAATATTTGACATAGTATCTCTGACACCTTGGAAAATATACTACTTGTCACAAAGGTCTGGTGAAGAGACATTATAATGTATCCAGATAACACTGTATAATTATTATATTGTGATTGGTCAATACTGAAAAAAATATCAGCTGACCATTGTAGCAGATTGTAGTTGATTATGGAATTGAATTCTTTAACCATTTTATGGCCTTTGTGGTCTTGAAGGGGAGGAAGAACGCTGGCTGGAAAGTCTGGATGTCTGCTACTGCCATAGACAGATGATCTCAGTGTGGATATATCTAGTCTGTAAATGAAGGATGTATTAACCATACATACTACCATATCTCTTACAAATTTGATGTAGTCTGTGACCTGTAATAGTTACTCAATGCAGGTCATCATTTACATACCAACAGTATACTATGATTTACAGCTCCAAAGATGCATCAACTATTCATCTCTCCTTCCCATATAGTAGTATAAGTGTGAGATCTCTGCTGCATGATATAAGAAGTACTGTAAGACTCCATAATCGTACAGTAACCCTCAATTAGCAGAGTGATGCCCAGTATCAGCAGATGTACTCATCAATAACAGCGCTTCGTTATCCCTGTCACATTGGCGTCTGTCGTTAGACTCGCATAAAACCGGATTTCCCTTTTGTATGGTCCACGTAAGAAACCCATGAGGTGGCATTCGATTGGTATGCATAAGTATGAATCCTACCCGGTAGAAGAGATTATCTGAGTTTGTGGTAAATAATACAGAATACATGATTGGTTTCCCAACAGATTTGATAGAAATACTCTTTGAGATTGTAGCGCATTGCTTTGGCATTCATTTCGCTCAATTTCATTAAAATCGTTGATATGTCTTCGTCCTGCAGAGAGAGATCATTTTGCAAGACAATGTCTGGAAATTTTGATATTTGATAACTGACAAAAATTGGCAGATACAGTGATTGCCTGTTGTGAGTTGTAGGGTACATAGGATATTAAAGTAGCTGAGGCCATAAATTAGGAACAATGTGGCCCATATCATCATGAACTCTTTTACACTGTTAGAAAGATAAGCAGGGGAAGTATAGTACTCCTAACCTCCGTAACCTGAGTTACTCAAAGAAACAACATAAGAACATTGATTATGCTGGAAAGAGGAGGAAGCGGTTAACATAAACTGGGGGTTTAGTGGAAATTTCCAGTGACATAAATATCCTGAAATTTAAAGGGAGTTGGTAGTAAATGCCAAAGGTTTATGTGTGTAGGTATGTGATGCATGCCCCTGCATGTATGTGTATGTGACACTTTTAAACATCATAACTCAAGCGTGACATGCAGGTTGAGGTCAAAGTTGGTATATAAATTGGTCATGGTCATCATCTTTTGGTCATATAAATTGGTCATCGAACTTTGTATCAAAGTGTGTCAATAAGACAAAACATATATCCCTAGGCCATGCAATTAATTTGCTACTTTATTATTCATTAAGGGGATTATGCAAGAATAAATCTTTCTGAACACATTACCTCAAGAAAGACACTTGAGATGGACATTATAATTGGGACATGAGATGATGCTCCCTACTGTTTGGTGTAAGTAGTGCATAATAACGAGTGGGCGTTATTTTCTTCAAAGGCTAATAAAACACAATTTTCTTCGTACATGGGATGAAAGTTACGATAGGCAATAGGCACGTTTCTGTGTCTTGCAAACATTTGATTTCCTTTAATTCGTTAGGAGGCACAGATTAAATTATCGAACAACAAATGTAGCATCTTCCTCAGCAATCATTGCCTAGTTGTTAAATTCTAACTACCTGTTTTTCATCCCAGCTACTGTGTTAAAGATGTTTTGCTTGCTGTCAAAACTTAGTATCTCGTTTTATTTAGTGGATTGGTTTGTTGTGTATATGAGCTCCCAATTTCAATATCAAATTTTTAAATTTTAATTTATTTCAACATAATTATAGCATTACCCTGCATTCATTTTGCAGAAAGTTAGTCTGCTAGGATAGTATAATGGTTTGCTGCAAAAAATTTGATTGAATCCACAAGGGTCAAAAGGTCATACAAGGCGGCAGTTATATCATCTATTTATCCAAAATCGTTATCTGGTTCAGTTAGTGGAATAATTATTGTGCCGGTATATGATATGCGACTATAATTTTAATTTGGGCTCAATATCCTCTTATTGAGTCCATCATTGTAGGTAGTGTACAGCTCTTATTGAGTCCATCATTGTAGGTAGTGTACAGCTCTTATTGAGTCCATCATTGTAGGTAGTGTACAGCTCTTAT
>JAODAG010235529.1:0-13347 GCA_027574785.1 Orphnurgus asper | reverse complement strand
CTCATTGCATAATTTTTTCGCTGAATGATCCAGTATATAGGATGCAAAATATAACCAGCGCATGTATATCGAGTCCACTGCTATCACAGGTTATGGAATTTCTTCTCCAATTGTTTTCCAATTTATTTAATAATTAAAATGTCCCATTTCTCCTACTTCCTGGCACAAACCCCAGGGGCAGCATCTCTCCGAGGGGCTTCCCTGATCGTGTTACACCAACTGTGTCAGTAGCCTACTAGGACCAACTGTTCCAAACATTCGCCATATATGCGAGTGTGCTAAAAATTGCCAAAATGAATGCGCAATGGGGGTTGGGGTAGTCTAGTATGCCAATTTTCTCACATGAGGATCACCGAGGGGTGGTAGGCAGATGCTTGATTCTTTTGGTATCGTCCGTATGCCTTTAAAATCACTACGTGCAATACCATGCTAACACAACAGTGTTACTATCCCCCCCCCCCCTGAAATTGTCCCACGCACATCTACAGCTCCAAAATAACACCTGCAAGCTCGCAAATGCGTTTACATAATCAGACATGGGATCGTTGGGTCGGTTACCTCCTGCATAACCAACACACAGCAAATGCAGGAGCTGCATGTATTATGATTCCTCATTGCGATTGTAATGGATTATTTATGACATCCTTCTCCACAAAAAGCAGCATTTTCCTCAACGAGCAAAGATAACAACGGAGGAAGTTATCGATGCAATCGACTCTACTTCAAGGATGGAGGACGACTGTTTATGATCCCACGGAGAAGGGAAGTACTGGAAGTGATTTAGACTACAGTAATACCTCACATAGCAATCAATACACAAACCAGCCCGGGAGGTGGATTGGACAAGGGAACCAGAATGGCGCACTGCAAACGAGGTTCCAATGCCTAAGATAAAATACATAGCATTTGACAGGCATGTCCTACTAACTTTCCCATGTCATGTCAAGAAAATAATGGAGGCTTTCTGAACAAACCCTCCAGTATACAGTGCATTCAAAATATTCTCACTTTATATTTTAAGTTACCCCCCATACTCCACGTGTAGTTCTCGTGTAACATGGTTAATAATAATACCTGTTTATTAATGATTTCTGCATCTTTAGTAATGATAAATTATATCACCTTTAAGTTACCCACATTTCACACCCCCATCCAGCAAAACTCTCTCACTCTTTATTGGCTATAAATCTACGAGTCCCACTAGCAATGTACACTACTTGCCTCATTTGTGTGAACTGTTGGAATCAGTCAAAGTTCTTGGGCTTGCTCAGAGAGGATACAGTACAGCAGGATGTTGGGTAAAAAATTGGGCAAAATAAACAGTTTGAAAGTAAAAATACGAAGGTACATATCCACAATGTCAAGTACATACTGTACAAGTTAATCCAATAAGTGAACTTATTCGGATCAACAAATTATGTAATTTTTAGTTTCTCACTACTGCATAATCACTAATACTAATTGATAATCATGGACTAAAATCAGTTAAATTGTGCAATCAATCCAACAGAAAGCCAACAACCATTGCACAATTCAAGTAGTCCCTTTACAGCATAACGAATGTGGAATAATTTAAATGTGGGATTAATTTGTAAGGTGGCCAAATTAAAAAATAATTGAAATGCAAAATTGATGAGTTTCAAATGTACGAATTGGCACAGAAACGTGGCTGCTTCCAACGGTCCCCTTGGCGCCAAGTATGACGTGAGGCTATCGGCATTTGAAGACGGCTATATCCCTAGCAGAGCCATCCCAACTCACAACCGAAGGTTTTTTTTCCTTGCCCAAAAATCGTAAATCCTTAATGAGTGTGCATTTCAGTATGCGTCATCACCACCATGGTGGCTCATAGGTGACTCAAAAGGATCGTGCATACGTTTTTTTTTTTTTTTTTGCAGGGCGAGATAAAACGATGGGACAATCAAACGT
This sequence comes from Orphnurgus asper, assembly GCA_027574785.1. NCBI lineage: Eukaryota > Metazoa > Echinodermata > Holothuroidea > Elasipodida > Deimatidae > Orphnurgus > Orphnurgus asper. The sequence continues at coordinate 11,418 of JAODAG010235529.1, read as the reverse complement.
TAACAAACAGTACATGTCCGGTGCATAATTACAGTAGTTTTGGTGAAGCAAGCTGTCGCCTGTCGGGTCCATGTTATACAGTACTTACTGTGAATTATTTATACAGAAAAACACGGATACACCCACGAGTATAGATTCGAACCTGGAACACAGTAGGTAGTCTGCAACCGTAGCCTGATTAGTACAGCGTATCTTAAGAGACTAGAATTGTTTTAGGTGAACGTATACTGTAGTAGGTAGAGAGAATTAAGAAATGTTGAAGGATAAGAAGCAAAATCGATATTGTTGTATTGTATAGGTCACAAGTTGGGGGGGGGGGGAAGAGAGATATGCATTGGTTACAATGTGTCACCCTCAGTGGGTCAGTTCACACTTGTAAGCTTATGTACACAGTATACTCTGCATGTTTCTTCATATATGTTAATATGTTAATTCAGACTTGTCCAATCACTTGCAAGATCGGACCAATTTTATCAGGCTCAGTGATTACCAACAAATGGAGACATTGTAACCAGGATGTAGGTCCAAACTCCCACCCAAACTTTGGGTATGTACATGTATTCTCACACATGTATCCTATATTTGAGGTATGTCCATTTATGACTACCTAAAACATAGTGTATAGCCTACATGTAAATGTGGATACTAGCCTATCCCCCAACATATACCACTCATGTGAGTATCCTAATTGAGGTGGTCTTACATGAAGAATATCCCCCCCACCACATTAACCTGTATGTTGTTAAAAGGACACTGGGTAGTATGGGAGCCCAACTTTGACCTGATCCTACGTCCATGACCAAAGCCTATAGCCATCCTTTGCATAAATGTGATCTCTGACTGGCAGACACTACATATAGTACACAAAGGTCTGCATTTAATTCAAACATCTGAAACTAGCATCCTGAAAATCACCACAGGAAAGTCATAGCTACCAGTCTACAAAGGGAAAACTTAGGACAGCTTAAATGGAAGAATCTCACATCATCTTCTCAGAATTGAACATGAAATTGTTGGTACAAAAAGCATACGAAAAGAGGTTTATTAAGTCATTTATATTCAAAACTGACACTGTATTGTTGAGGAAGTTGGGAAAGTGCCAGGCAGAATCTTTGGTCATCCAATTATGGGAGTCGACAAAGCATGTTTCACAGAGCCATCAGAATCAAGACACTTATGATTGTACTGTATTCCCTGTAACTTATATATACTCCCAGAAAAGCTACCTTCATCTTTATAACAGTACTCACTACTGAAGGCTATACCAAATTACATTCAGTGAACAAAGGGAAAATTAAAGATGCAAATGTACTGGTACCTATTTTGTCTGACCTAACCTTGACCTGCATTACTGTTTCCTGGCTTATACAAATTGGGTACATATATGGACAAATACTGCTTGTCCTTGGATGCACTGTCAGAATTTCCCCATGACTTTCCTACACCATCCACCCACCAGTCAGGTTGGATTGCAATACAATGGAGAGGAGATGATAAGTCGTACATTTGCCGAGAGGGACCAAAATTTCAAATATTTTTCACCAAATTGTTAAATGGGTCCAAACTTTCCTTTGAGTTACAGCTGTAATTTTCGTAGCTAAGATACATTAAATTGTGTGTATAAGCGCACTGTAGGTCAGGGGTCAATTCATCATTGCAATTGAATGAAGCTGAGCATTACTTCATACAACATGATGATCAGCCATAACAAATTGATCTGAATTTCACCACCAAAGAAATTTTTATGTATCTGGGTAGTGAGAATCCGGATTCATAGAGTGATACTCTCAATTCATCTGGTTTCATCTGGTCCAAAAAATCATTCATCATCAAAAAAATTATCATTTCATTTCGGTGTTAAAATTTTGGTCAACAACCCATTACAGACAGTACTGGTATAAAATGCTGGCACATACAGTACTAGTGTAATAACATACCTCAGCTAGGCAGGCCCGGGCAGGCTAGGCATTGGAAAGCAATGATAGTAATGTTTAGTTTAGTTTAGTAAGAAAAGGGTCAGGAAAGACATTTAAAAATCCTCATAAAAAGACCCAACGACCTCAATGTCTACCACCTTGCTCCTTATCATACAATAGGGAGCTTAACAAAAGAAAGACCCTTTCTTTTTGTGGAAGTAAGTGAATGGCTTATATGAATATCTTCATCAATGGAGATAATACCTATACATATAATGTACTCTTTGCCAATGTCATAACATGATGCATACTGCAATGGTACATAAACCAGGACCATAAAGTTGGAAATTCCAGAGGCTCCACATCTCAAACAAAGTTTGCCACATCATTAAAAGTACTGGTAGCGAGGTTCATCACCTTTGAAAAACTACAAAAACCTCAATAATCAAAAACCTAAAAAAACAGTCAACATTTGTAGGAATTCTGCAAAATTTAACCTACTGTAATTCCTGTGAAAGTCAACAATGGAGGCCTAGAGGTTGATGTGGGTGTCCGTTACGCACCCATGAAAGGCTACCACATGCGTAACTTTCTGACCCTTTGATATTGCTACGTTAAAATCAATGTTTACCTCATATTTATACACATCAAAGCAAGTCAACAAGTTGGAGAATCCGTCACCCTGGGGAGGGGGAAGGGTTTTGGCCATGCATGGATGATGCCACTCCTCGTCAGAAGCCTGGAATCGGGGAGCGAGGTTGGGGTTTTCCTCCCTCGTCAGATACATTCCCCAGTCTGCACATCATACATCGTCTCCACCACCCCTCCCCTCCAACCTATCCATTCATGTTTACGCCCCCCCCCCTCCCTCAACACCTTGTGTGCGCTGGTATTTAATTTTGCAGAACCGGTACGTTGTAAATATGTCAGGATTCGTAATGACGGCTGAAAAGGGAAGGCTCAAATCGAATTTTGAAATTCCCTACACTTACAAAATTATCCCCTTTCGTTTTTGAGCAACAGGTTAGTACTATGGAGGCCTACTTGAAAGGACCGTACTACACTGGAAACTAATATCATTATCAACACCTTGTATGTATTAGACAGGGATTTTTCTAATCTAGTTTTAGATGCTGTGCTATGGTGGATGAAATGGGCTTTTGCAAAATACCTATCAGTATTACAATCCTGTATACATAACCTAGCTGCTGTAAAAAAAAACCTCCTTAGACGAATCCAATGGGCCAAGTCTTTTAGAAGTTTCATTATTAGTCTTTTTGTAACAGGTTCCCTTTTCCACAGCAGTCTTGAATAATCTTTTTTGGCCGTGGTCGCGTTGTATGTATGCATGCACAAATCTATTAAACTACACAATAATAATAATAATAATAATAATAATAATAATAATAATAACTAAAAACTGGTAATTTTTATACCTTCCTGGATGTTTGTCAATTTAAAGCAGGACTACAAGCAGAACTGATGATGGTTTGACTTTTGACATCCACCATCACTGAGAGAGGTGCTGCAGACACCCCCCCCCCAACAGGTGAATCGGGCGGAAAACAATAGCAAAGACAAACCTTGAAATCCAGGACCACCTGTTGGATTACCCATAGTTCATTACTTCTTGGAAACCGAGTGTTGTAGTGTGGGAAGGATTGTTGTCATTGGTCAAGATCTCGGCAATCATCGGTCGGTAACGGATCAAGGGGTTGGGCTTTAAATATCGTTCTTTTGTTCAATGTACGTTTTATCGTTGATTTGTTAACCTTTCGTTGGTTTTATGATTCCCGCTTTATACAAGTCGCAGAGAGTACTTTGGGCAGTTAAAATTCTATAGAACATTCCGGATTCCAAGGAGATCTATCGTGTGCCGAGATCTATTGTGTGCGCAATAAAGATCTGGGAAGTGTGACCGGATGTCGTCCGTAGCCAGGTGTCATGTCATAAAGATTATTCGTAATTTTACTGATCAAGGCGGCCTTCGCCCGGTCCTCGGGTTTGGTTGGCTCCCGTACGGCATAACGAATGCGGGATAACTAAATATGGTAGTAAAATTATAGGAATAAACAAAACAAAATCTAAAACAATTTGAAAGCAAAACACTGATGAGGAAAAATGTTAGTTTCTTGTAATAGTTTTCTAATGTCACATGTTATGAATTGGCACAGAAACGTGCCCACCAACCATCACTTTTGTGCCGAGTATGAAGAAAGTGAGGATATCGACCTTTGAAGATTTCAATATGAACAAAGCCTCGTTTCGAGGAGCAACCTCTTGCTATCATGTGATTTATTTGGGCGACTCCTTCAAAATTTTAACAATCTAGTGTATAATTCGCATTTGAAATTCTACGTACGACAAATACCAGACACCATCGAACGAACATCAATTTATTCGCAGTAATTTTTCCGAATATTACGTTTTGTGGGACAAAATTAAATTAGCTTCCACACTTGGCTATATCCCTTGCAGAGGCCTCCAAAGTTGATTGGCATGGTATACTGCTATACTCTATACTCGAGTGGCATTCAGAAACTCTGCACTCAACACACATTTTTTTTTTTTTTTTTCCCCCTTGCCCAAAACTGAAAATCCTTAATGAGTATATACAGTGTTTCAGTAGGTGTCATCACCACCGTGGCGTGGCAGTGGTGCTCATAGGTACTTTTTAATGATGGAGGACTATCAAAAGTTGAACAGTATGCCCAGTGCATGATTACAGTATAGTTTTGGTGACGCAAGCTGTTGAGGTCATGTTACTGCATGTGCAGTACTATTTACACAGTAATACACAAAATTGAACCAGGAAAACAAGTAGGATAATTTAGTCTGCAGCCATAGCTCTTCTCAGGATTCGTTTTGGAGGTGTACATACAGTAGGTAGAGAAGAGAAAGTTGAACGGATAAGGATGATAAAGACACAGATATATATTCTGGTGCAGAAGGAAAGGAAATTATGTGACAAATCCTGGTGCAGGAGGAAAGGAAATTATGTGACCAAAAAACAATGCTATTGTATCGCAGTGGTCAAAAAGGCTTGTGGGAACCCCACATGCACCTTTTGTAGCTAGTGCAAACCCGGTTACAGGTTTTATGAATAATACAACAGGAAAACCCACAACCCCCCCCAAAAAAAAGGTGCACAGTCGAGGTGGACTATCTATTCCTGCATATATTTCGCATTAACTGTTAATTCCCAGACGAGAGTAACATTCACACAGGCTGTTTGCAAACATGGCCAACTGTGATGTTAAGTACCAAATTTGGTCAATCAAAGGCTGCCCAATGAGATGATAAACCAAACTGAAAACTTGCAGGCAGGCTACCGTCGTACGTCTCCCAGTTAGATATTTAACCAGTAATATTATCGACCAGCGTTATTCGGATCACCCACTTTATAGTTTAAAAGTTATACCAGTACTGTACGAGACTTTTCCACTCGCATTCGCTCTGCCACACCGGTGCAGTACGACCTCGGAAGGGTGGGCAGCACACGTACACCGCAGTTTTAATCGTTTTTTATTTTTCACGCAACGCTGCCCAGGCTAGGACAGCGCACATGGAGGGCTCATCGGCGGACGCACTCTAGTACGGTTTTAAAGCATATTCAGAGATAACAGCATTCGGTGGTAGTTGCCGAGCTTATGTATGTCAGTACTCAGTAATGTGTCTGGGATGCATTCAATTTAGAAGCAATGGCCGGCTATGATGAGGGCATCATAGCCAGAGTGGTAAAATTATCACGTTGTCTATACAATAGTAATTGACTATTGTTTTGACCATCTGGCTCATTTTAATTTAATATCATCGTCCTACAACTTGCCAAACCCTGTAAATTGACCCAATATCAATCATATCAGCTAAATAACATCGTACGATGATGTAAGTCAAACTCCCACCGGGAGTTATACAGGATGCACTTCATGCAAGACTATACCTCAAATATAGTGTATGCACATGTGTACATCATGTAGATAGTTCCCTATCCCCTAACATGTAGCCTACATAATGTATGTATTCTATATTAAAGGCAAATACTTGTAAATGTAAGACTACCTCAAATAGTGCATGTATATACATCACATATACTATATTTATAATAAGTTATTCCCCCCACCACATTAACATAATATGCTGTTAAAAGAACGCTGGTATGTCCTTGACTCAGCAAGACTGGCCTACAGTCAACCATGAAATAAATTTTGAACTGACTGGCAGACACTACTGTACATACATGTAAGTGACAAAGGTCTACATTTACTTAAAACTTCAGAAACTGTAGCTTCATGAAAACCACAACACAAAATGTCCACAAAGGGTAAAGTATTCTAGGAAAGTTTAAAGGATACGTCCAGGTTCCTTAAAACTCATTGAAATCTGTACCAATGTGTAGAGAAAAATCCCGTTCTACATCAAACTTTAACTACGATACGTATCAGTCTTTGCACGAATTGACCAAAATTAATGAATATTTTTTAGGCTCATACGAAAGTATGTGACGTCATTCTGTAAAGCTGTGGTCCGGTTTCACCACTGTTCACACGTACTGTATAATCACATACGCTGTCCGTAATTACAATACTTCAACTCGATTGATGCCAACCGTGAAAGAGAGCTTGTGTTGTCAGGAAATAGATGGGTGTGTTGGTAAACACAAAGGAAATGCATGCATAACTGAAAGAAGATTTTCACCGAACGCCTGACACATATAGTCATCGCAAGCACTGTCGAAGTTATACTACTGTGTTACTGTATACATATAGTTTTGCTTAGGAGTTAGGAAAATACGTAACATGTCACCAGGTCAATATGCATACAGGTATCTACACAAGTCTCTTTCAATACCTCCGTATTCACCAATACATTTTCACGATTTTTTCCGTGCAGGAACGAAGATTTGGCATAAAAATTGGAGCACGGTTATGATAAATTATTTGAAATCAGTGAACATTTCAAAAAGTTAACCTGGATGTATCCTTTAAACAGAAGCTCATATCATCTCCTCAGATTTGGAATAATACCGTAAGTATGGAAAGATGTGTATACGTCATATATGTTCATAACTGACAGTAGTACGTAAGCTACGTAAGTACGTAGTGTTGAGGAAGTTGGGAAAGTGGTCATCCAATGGGCGTCGACAAGATGGGTTTCACAGAAGCCTTCAGAATCAAAACACACTTAAGTTTGTATCTCTGTAATTTATATATACTCACAGAAGAGCTACTTTCATCTTTATATCCCTACTATCACCACCACTGAAGGCTATGCCAAATTTCATTCAGTGAAAAGGGAAATTTAAAGATGCAAATGTACTGGTAGCTATTTTGTCAGCCCTGCATTACTGTTTCCTGGCTTGTACAAATTGGGTTTGGACAAATACTGCTGTCCTTGGGTGTAAGCACTGGCAGACTTTTCATGACCTTCCCTATGACCTTCCTACACCATCCACCCACCAGTCATATCAGGTTGGATTACAAATTCATGGAGGAGGAGATGATAGTTTACATTTGCTGAGAGGGCTATATAATATCCCCATCACAGAGGTTAGAAACATGGGGGGTGGTCGGTCTTTGTTTCACCTTATTTTACAGAGAGCAAAGAAATCAGTAGGATTTCAACACCTCACAAGTCACATACAGATAAGCATGCCAGCTAGAAAGCTACAGTATATGCCAGGCTACATGGGGCCAAGATTTCCCAGCCCCCCCCCCCCCACTTGGTACAACTTGGTAAAACCATGTACACCAAAGTTACTGAGATTAAATAAATCACAATGACATACTCATTCATTTTGCACGAATGCATAATAAACCACAATAATGCTATGAAGTGCACATGGTAGGTCCGGGGTCAGTTAATAAAGTGCACGGGAGGTCAGGGGTCACAGTTACAGGAAGTCTAGCGATACTGCATACAACATGCGATCAGCTACGAGTTTAGCCACCGAATCTCGCCGTCAAAGTAATTTTTATGTACCTGGGTAGTAAGAATCATTAATTGATTGATACTGCAATACATGGAGACTGACCTTACTACTGATCTCATCCAGTTGTTAAATTTTGGTCAACAACCTATTGCAGACATATTACTGGTATAAAATGCTGGCTCATACAGTATTGTACTATCATACATAGGCTAGCCCCTGGCACTGCAAATATTGGCTACAAATAGGGCCAGAAACATATACAGTAAAAGACCCAACAGACCTCAAATGTCTACCTACCACCCTTTAATTTTAAGAAGTGCCTGTGAAGAGCATGGATGCTAACAGATAATAGCTGAACCAGACAAGACTATTCCACTCATCCAAACTCTCTGTGAGAGTTCTAACAAGAACATCTAATTTACATCACCCCTTCTGAAACTAGAAACAGTGGCCTCTGGTACTTATGTACTGGTAAAATTGTATCAAAGCTAAGCTAAATGTAACAATGTGAAGCTCTCTAGACATCTACTTCTGTACTTTTACTTGAAAGTACCAGACAGTCATGAAAACATGAATTATGAGAACCATTAATCTAAAGAGTAACTATGCAGTCCTGCTAACCACTATGAAAGAATCCAATCACACTGACAGTATCCTCATAGTAATGAATTACGATTCCCCCCAGCTGTTATTGAAGAAATGGAAGGTAAAATGTAACAACATCCCCTTCTGTTATTATGACCTTACTTAAATGATCATAAAATACCAGTCATGGCCAGCCATGTGAATGCTTGGAGATTCAAGTAGAATTACTGCAGGGGAGAAGACATAAATACATTTTACCACTGATTACAGTATTATGGCCTACAGTACATACTGCAATAATCGGGTGACATTTCCCAAGTCCTGGTCTTTTAACTTGGTGAAACTTACAATGTAGGTTTTGGCATGAATACATGAATACATTCATATTTGTAACCTCTGACAGCATGTACCAAGTTATAGACATCATTAGAGGAAACCTTGTTCCGATTAATTAAGGATTTCTCAAGTCTGGTGTATTTTCACAGTGTCTGACAACACAGCAACTGTATGACATCACAGCAGTTTGTGATGTCACCTGAAATTTTTTCTCCCATTTAAATGGGACAACACCACATGCAAATTGAATAATAAACCAAACATTCCAGTTATCTATCACATTTCTCAAGGTCATATAAACAAGTGAATCATCAAGAGCCAACCAGGAACGATTATTACATAAACGTATATGCCCTCAGCTATATTTCTGGGAGCAATCTACCATCTGATTACACCAAGTGTTCTTTTCTAATACAAGTACCAGAGGTACCAGTTATTGACAGAATAATCTGACACGATATCTAGACTTCATAGGAACAACAAGATATTATTCACAGTAAGAAAAGCTGGCATATTTCAGGTCAAGTGTAGGAGTAGTTTTCCTTTAAACTTAGCAACCATCTTCATTACTAATCTTGTTTGTAATTGGAGTGGCAAGCATAGCTAGGAATAACTGGCTGAACACACTTTAATCACGCCGTGTTCCCACTGCAGGAGCCTGTAATCCTGGACACTGTACAATAGACAATAATTATACACACATCACACATCTGCTATTAGAATACTGTAGAGCCAGCAATCCATCATTAGACTCGTACCATGCAGGGACGTACTGTGCTGCTGGCTGTGATAGGTGTACTGCATCTGGCTGCTGCACTTCTACTTGGACTGGTGTCTCTAGTGGGGCGGGCACAGGGTTCGGTGCTTGGTCCATTGCTATTTTCTTGCTTATTATTAATCTTATAATAATGATATGGATGATTCTGTCGATTCATCTGTTAATTAAAGAAATTCGCCGAGGATGCAAAGTTGCACTGAGAGGTTTCCACAGAGGAATTAGATGCCATAAAAGCGTCCAAGATGCATCTTGATAGGTTTTTTTTTAAGTGGTCGGACGATTGGCGAATGCTCTTTAATGTTGGCAAGTGTAAGGTCATGCATGGTCATGGGAATCCAACAGTTTTAATTATATATTTTGATGGAAGTTCAGGTTGAAAAAAGATCTTGGGAGTCATCATAGATTACTGTATTCTGCAAAGCCTTCTAGGCAGTGTGTGCTTAATAAGCTACTGTAGGAAGGATAACTGGATTTAGGAAAATTTCTTCATAAGGATATAGCGGTTAAGCTCTTCAAGCAGTTGATTAGGCCTCATTTGGAGTATGCTGGGCAGGCATGGAATCAATACTTTTCAAAAGAATACACAGATTTTTGGGGGAAAAAGGGCTACCAGGCTTGTAAATTCAAGGTTTCTCAGATAGAAATAATTTAACTTCCCTTGAGCTTAGATGACTTCAAGCATTGAAAATTGTTCGTGGTTTTGACAACTTAAATCTTTGATATATTATTTTACGAGTTCCGAGTCTATACGCACTAGAAGCCACTGTTACAAGCTTCAGACGGTGTCATGTATGTTAGATGCTAGAAAGAATTTGTTCTCACAGTCACAGAGAGGTTTGTGGATGAGTTAAATAGTCTTCCTGATTCAGTCAGTCAGTGTCAATGCCTTTAATAATTCTCCTGAGTGGTAGACTTTTTGTGGTCTCTTTATGAGGACACTTGTCCTTGCTGACCCTTTTACTTACTCAAATCTGCATCCTGGGGATTCAAAGGGGGAGAAGGGTGATTCATGGTCAACCTCCCCTATTTTGAGTTGCAATGGTAGACATAAAAAATCTTTTGCAAGTTTAGAATGGTAGCTCCTTGGTTAAATACAGGTGGGCATTTCAATTGCATGAGAGTCCAATACAGGAAATTTGCTTTCGCCAGGAGACTTATGTAGTTTAGGAGATGAATGTGGTTCCATGGACGTGGTTTGATAGCACTGGGTCACAACCTAGTAACCAGTATTGTTTGAATTCACAGGGAAACTTCCCCCCCCCCCAAGCTCTGCAGATCACTATGCATCAAGAGCAGTTTTGTGTGTAGGGCCAAATTGCGTACACAATACGTACATAGGCCGTTTGCTTATTAAGATTTCTTTTCACAGCCTCCGCACCAGGGGAGGGCAACGGAGGATAACGACGACGTATCGAGTGTTTGTCTTGATTGCTAAAGAGTCGGCCTTCCTGAATACCAGCAAAAGCGGCTCGAATGGCAGGGTTTGGGTATATCGGAGGGGAACTCGAGATGAATAACTTGTTTTAATTAAGAGAATAATAAAGAGAACAATAATAAAGAATAATAAAGAGAACAATAATAAAGAATAATAAAGAGAACAATAATAAAGAATAAAAGAGAACAATAATAAAGAATAAAAGAGAACAATAATAAAGAATAAAAGAGAACAATAATAAAGAATAAAAGAGAACAATAATAAAGAATAATAAAGAGAACAATAATAAAGAATAAAAGAGAACAATAATAAAGAATAAAAGAGAATAATAATAAAGGAGAATAGAGAATAATAATAGAGAGAATAGAGAATAATAATAGAGAGAATAGAGAATAATAATAGAGAGAATAGAGAATAATAATAGAGAGAATAGAGA
>JAODAG010235419.1:0-13348 GCA_027574785.1 Orphnurgus asper | reverse complement strand
TACAGTTTACTACTTTTTAAAATGAACAGATCACCAATATCACTTGCATGTGAACATTAGTTTCAGCTTAACGTACACTGTCAGACAAATGTAATAATTATTGGAATTCACTTCGTTACGCTGTTACACTGTAACAGTGTTTTATGCAAATGAGTTATTACAACTGTGTGTAGTTTACATGTTACCGTAGTTTAGTATGGCCTGATCCGTTCAATCAATTCTGCACGTCATCAAGCCCATCACCCAAACTACAAGAACTTTTCAGTTCCAATAATAATAATAATAATAATATCAGCAGAGAGCCTATAGTAGGTGAAGATAGACTCTTCAAGGCTATTTACTATCAGTTTATCATACGACACGAGATGATCAAGAATATTAAAGCAATGATCAGGGGATGTAGTATCCAGCTCAATGTAACCTCTTCACAAAGAGTTAGAGGAAACTTATCGGTCCTGTAAATATGAATGCCCGAGGAGTATATGTAGTCAAACGCTATAATGTAGTTGGAAGTGTTGACAAAGACAAGAAATTTGCATAAAGTCACGACAAGTTTTAATGTATGAGAGGATCGTTTTATCGATCACCATTCATTTCTGTGAAGAATGAATAAAGAAGCATTTTCAGTGGATGTTCTTAAAATCATAGAATATTACTCAACTCGAACACCTCATGACATTGATCTTTTCTAAAACATTCACAAAGTAAATTCAATTCAACCATCGGAAAATAGCATACTGAGAGAAGCACACAACGACACAGCAAACGAACCCTAAAATGTATTCATTTAGCATTAGCCGTTCTCAGTAAAGCAAGTTCTAAAACCAGTTAATTTAATTCATTTCAGCTTTCAGCTTTGCGTTAGTGTAGCGCCATTTTGTTCTGCTACAGTACTGCCTGCCAGAACATTGTAGAAGATCGCCCTCGATCGTTTGAACAATGTAAACAGTTTCGAACGATACAGTAGTGTTTCATCATACATTGTAGTGTGCGATTATAAATAATGTAGTGTCTTATTTTATATTATAGTGCGTAATTTTATATATATTTTTCTTCTACTTCTTCAGTATTTCCTGTTATCATTATATTTGAATTGCTCTAACAATTGACATATGAACTTGTTGATAAATAATTTTTCTTTATCCAATGTTTGTCTTTTGTCTTTACAATAGAGAGTGACGACTATATTATATATATGATTGCGTTGCTTCGTGTATGGTAATTTTGACATATATTAGCTGGCTAGTCGGTAATAACCGGCTAGAGGCGGTCCATACATTACTCGGAGGAGGTACCGCCAATACAGATCAACGACATGGACACGTTAGTCACAAATTTTGCAACCGCATGAAGACCAGTACGACGATGCATTCTATGTAAACCTATTTCACTCTATATACATGGAAAGCAATCATTCCCGTCAATGGAGTAACATCTCACAACTCGGGGCGAAATTTCGGGCACCAAAGAAACGCCTTTCCGGGACGGTTGCGTTTTTACAAAAGGGTAAAATAAGCTTGATTATTTGATGTTTGGAGTGAATGTACCATTTAGTATGCATTGATAGCAATCCATCTCGATCACCACCACCCACATAAGAACATGCATCTGATGTACCTTCAGGATCAACACGTCGTAGAGATTCCCGTACTCGCTTTCTCTGAACAACAATGCCGCGGGATTTCAGCAAGCCGCTGACCATCTTCTCCCCCCAATTTCTGATCTGCTCTAACATAGGTGTTATCATATCATCCAATTGAATATCTGTATGTATTGAAGAAAGTAATGGAAATAAACATAAATTCATAAAAACATAAACATAAACTTAGGAGACAGTTGGTTATCTAGAATAAAAGACAGTCTTGATATAGGCTAGGCGTCATATGTTGAATTTGAAAATATTACACTCTTACAATTTTCTGTACGTACCGTTTACAACATGACTATATATGTCGAATCTGCCAAGAGGGCAAATTGGATTTTAGGGTTGTTTAGGCGATATTTTAAGTTTCTTCACAAGAACATTGTTCTTAGATTGTATAAACAGATGATGAGGCCTCATCTGGAGTAAGCTGTTCAGGCATTGAATCCATATTTGGCTAAGGATAGGTTTATTCTTGGGTGTGTTCAGAGGAGGGCAACGAAATTGATCAGTTCCATTAGTTCCCTGTCTTATGAGCAGCATATGTTACATCTGAAGCTTACTATATACATTGGAACTGAGACATGACGTGGTGATCATTTGCAGGCCTTTAAAAGTGTCCATGGTTTTGATTGGCTGACGTTTCATGATTTTTCGCACAATAATCGTACCAGAGGTCATATTAAGCTTCGCAAGGATTTTTCCAGGTTAGATAGCAGAAAGTACTGAGTCGTTGGTGTAGCGTGAATACCTTCAGGAATGGTATTGATGCTTATTTTTCTGATAATGGTAGAATTATTATTAGGTCTACGTCTAATTAGCTACATCATGTAGGTCTATAAAATTGTAGTTGAAATGGTATGGAGTATAATAATGACTTACTAAACGGTGCTGTGATACTGCCATGGCATTGAAAGGCACATCATTTTTATCAAATAACTACACCGTCACGTAACGTCTAACCATTAGGCTATATATGCTAGACCTACGTTCATATTGCTTACCTGTTAAATTAAGGTCTTGTACGTATCCATTGCACTTATGCCACATAACGCTTCCTGTAACCAGGGAGCTGCCACTAGTAACTAAGTTCAATCGTCTTACATGAAACATTGGCCATAGTGGCTAACTCGGCAGAAATGTCCCCCGATTTCTACGAAAAAACGTAGATCACCTTCGTCTAAGCAGCTTGAGAGGCGTCCGCGTTTCGCAGCCATAGTAAGGTAAAATGTAGTTTAAATAATCACGCTGTAACGATGGTGATCGATACCAATTCTCCTTATTGCTATTTGACAATTGTTTTTGAAAAGCGCGATATTAAAGTAAACAGCGCCCTCGACACATAATGACATAAATTTTAGTCATTATGTGTCATCTCCGTTAGTCATAAATCTTAGTCGTTACGTTTTGTTGCCGCAGAATGACTTACTGCCACAAGATTTGTAGACAAATTAATTACTGCCACATGATTTGTAGACAAATTAATTACTGTCAAATGAATTGTAGACAAATTAATGTCCGTTTTGGCGTTCAAAATTTATTATGTGGAAATGTTTTTTCCCCGCCGAATGACGTTTGCCACAATGAGTTTAAGACAAATTAATGTCCATTTTGGCGTTCCATATTCAACCTCTTGGTCCTGGTTGAGATTGAAACGCTGGCTTATATACAATCCTTTCTACTACTAATGCTACAACACATTGACAGCTTTACCAGGGATAGTTAGTGTCTTGCACCTGCTGTATTGTGCAACTGTGCGTAAGTCATCTATCCTGTGCTACCCTGCAAGTTCTTGTTTTAGTCGTCTGAAATTGAAGACGGGACTGGATGTTAGTTGTCACCATAATGTCCCCCTTTTCCCCCATAATATTTCTTGGGTTGTGTTTCTATAAGATTATTAGGTTCGCGCTTACTATGGATCGCGGGTACAATATTTAGCGCACCACGTATTTCCCCCTTTCCACTGTTTCATTGGCTTGACCTTTATCAATACGATCATGATATAATACATTGCTTATTATATTTACCATTGGTATCGATTACGCGATGTTAGATGATCATCGCTGAGAAGAGGTGTGTAACTTATCTCTTTGTCGTCTCTATTTGAATTGTTTAGGAAAAACAAATGTAACTTAGGCCTGCGTATAAATAACTCTGATAAGAATAGGTCGAGCTAGCATAGATGGCTGTAACTTTATCTACTATAGGGTATAACTATACTCCTTGAATAAGTCCTAATATTTGCCGGTACGTCGCGCGAAGCTGCAGTAGTGTGTGTAAGTTTGTGTGATTTCACTGTAAATTGTATACCTGATCAAACACTGAAGTAGGCTAGCCTAGTTCACAGGCTCGATACACGATCCTAACATTCAGTTTCAACTTTCAAGTAATATCCTTCTTATTAATATTATACACATACATGTTTCATACCCACATTTTTGTTGATGTACTGTAGCCCACATGCATACATTTCAAAAGAGATTTTGATGTACTGTAGTCGAATGATGGCCTATGCTAAATAGTCGCAACGGGTCCTAGAATTTACAGTATGTTACGCAACCTCCGAAACTAGGCCATTGTTTTGGCACAATGCAATAAATGGAATTAGAAGGAAATTGAAACAACGGATAATCCCACACGTTAATTACGTTGGCTGCGATCCCAATTGTTTGTGGAGGTCATCTGTTTTGTTCAAAGGATTATATTTCTTCCCGCATTATAACCTCTTGTGTGTATTGTGCTGAATTTTATTTCCTATTGCTGACTAGTTGTGGGAAGGATTTCTACTGATGTTGAACAGTGCAGTCTAAACTAAGGCCGGATAACAATGCCATTCCAAAACAGGTGGTTTATTTTGTGACACAAGATGAAAATGACAATTGACAAGAATTAAACAAGCAGAAATCACAAATTACAGTTTAAATGTTAAACTTGCTGCTGCTTGAAGCCTATATTACCACTATATTATTATATACCACTGACTGCATGCAGCAAACTGTGAGGTCACATTTGTTTTGACTGTAGATCAATATACTTGGTCAGTTTGAAAATGGTGCCCTACCTATACAGTGTTGCATCAAGAATGGTTGCCTCTTTTCTACCAGCAAATGAACGATTAATCCTTGGTATGTAGGTTTGTCACATTGGGATACAGTAAGCTTATAGCTATCCAGGTGTTCCATAATGAACTTGCTCCCACAAACTATTATAAATCTGGTTATTGTGAATAGAGTTGGCTGCCATTTTGTTTACTCTCACCTCCTTCCATCTAGGAGCAGTAATGTCCCCAAGTACTGCATTTTTCTTATTTTATAGCTTACAATAGACATTTTTTACTATTGTCAAGTGGTGGAAACATGCCAGCAGCCACAGGCATTCATAATGTGGAAAGCAGCTCATTCACAATCAGTGGTAAAATTATTTTGTTTTACGAATTATCTCCTAATCATAGATTTATCTGTACAAATTACTTATGTTTCTGTCCCCTCAGCCGATATAACAATGTTTTGCAGACGTCTGCAACCTCATTTGGGAGCATGGGTTCATAAGTCCTCGAGAAGTTTGACTCAACCACAGAAGCTGCCACCCATGATACCTAATTTTCGTGTCTGTTCGATGTCCCAGAGTGTAGACAGGTTAAGGTTCATGCAGAAAGTAAAAGAAGATGAAGCAACCTGTCGAAAGTCCATCAGCGAAGGGTACTTCATGGTATTCTGTAACATGAAGCCACTTCTTAGCACAGAAGGAATCATGTGGAAAAGTTATACAGGTAGGTAAGTTAGCAAAGGGAAGGAAAGCTCTCTTTTCAATTTGTTTGGACTGTAAACCCCCACCAGAATCCAGTGCATAACAAGAATAAACTAAACATAAAGTTGGATGAAACTGGCTTTGAGTTCACGTCAAGTTCAGTACTGTATGTGGAATACAGCTGTCTCACAGGGTATTTCCATGTACCGTATCAGGAGATCTGTTCATGTCAAGTACAGTACTGTATGTGGAATACAGCTATCTCACAGGGCCTTTCCCTGTACCGTATCAGGAGATCAGTTCATGTCAAGTACAGTACTGTATGTGGAATACAGCTGTCTCACAGGGCGTTTCCCTGTACCGTATCAGGAGATCAGTCTGTACATGTTTTCTTATTTGCTCTACAGATGTCATGCAAGGCTTGACTTCTTTCAATGTTGACCCAAGCAGAGATGCAGTGTTTGTGACTCTAGATGAACTAGAAAGTCCACCAAAGTTTGCAGTCAACGTTTCTTCAGATAAAAGTATCCATTTGAAGGAATTTGAGGCAAAAATTAGTGGTATTTTCGGGGGTAGACCATGTTCCTTGAGGAAGGCGATGTTTGTTTTACCTCAAGATACAGCTGCGATCCTATCAACAGTGAGTATTAATTGTTAGACTGCACCTGGTGGATATGAAATATGAGATATCAATATAAACACACTTTCAATCACTTTTTATTATTTGTGCAGATACTAGTGAACTATAAAAAGTATACCGACAATGTTATTCAGTTGCAAACTTACATTAAGCTCAAAGTATCTTAAATTAGAGTTTGTGGCACGCTCTTCATTCATACAGCCTTTGAATCGTAAACTATGCCTTTTCGGTCGTCTCAGTGCAAAATGTTGCAAAGAATTTTTCTTAGACCGGGAGTCATATAATCTAAGAGCTGGGTTACGGTTAACCCTAACCCTAACCCTAATCCTGTGAATATATACACTATACTCTTCTTACATTCGTTTAATAGTATTAAATGAGCAGTTTTGATCATCCTTATTTGTAGGCTCACTCGATGCTTCAGTGGCACTCCAAGACTCAATACTGCTCCTGTTGTGGCCAGACTACAGCCAAAGATGCATCAGGGTTCAAACGCACATGCACCTCCTGTTCAGAGACGTTTTACCCTTCGGTAAGTAACCAAATTTATCATGTGCTGCTGATATCTGGCATTGACAGAGGATCCCTCTCGCTTAAAGCAGCGTATTGAGTTGGAAAGAAAGAAATACGAAAAGGTTAAATGGTTTCATACCCTATAGTCCAAATGTGCTTTAGTGG
This sequence comes from Orphnurgus asper, assembly GCA_027574785.1. Taxonomy (NCBI): domain Eukaryota; kingdom Metazoa; phylum Echinodermata; class Holothuroidea; order Elasipodida; family Deimatidae; genus Orphnurgus; species Orphnurgus asper. The sequence continues at coordinate 6,641 of JAODAG010235419.1, read as the reverse complement.
AGTGGTGTGGTGTGGTACAAAATATGCCAAAAATAAGGAACATCCCTCTTTTTTATACACATCATTTATATGGCATCAAGTAAGAAATTAAGTTCTCAAATAAATCGATGCAACGTGTCATACAGTAACAGTGTCTAATTCATACTACACGGGAGTCTAAACAACGTTGTCATTAACTGGATCCGTGATTGGTATTAACAGCTGCATCTTTAAATCATCAGATGCTGTACTACTTACCATGGTAATTTGAGGTTGCAAAGGTCTTGTCCACATACAGCTTGTGTTTGTTGTGATAATTGTATGTATACTAGATGAGGAAGATTTATTATTTTTAATTTCAGTGTATCATGTCATCAAAGGTTTAAGATTAGTATGCAGTTAATTAGTAATTATCGTTAATGTCTGCTGCAGCTCCTTAAAGAACAATCATGCTTGACTCCTCCTTCTATTGTGTTTGTTAATATAAGTAAGATCACCTGATTATACTTTGAAGGTACCTTAGTTCAGCCCTGTCCCCCTCCAATAAAATGAGCTGTAATATTTCTCATTACTTTAAAAAAAAAAAACTCATGATAGGTACTAACTGCATGCCCTCTCCCAAAGGTCTTCACCCCCTTCCCCCTCCCCAAAAAACAGCTATGGCTGACTTGCCCCGTACAGATCGCTATAATGGTGTGACAGTACGGCAATCTCACAAACTGGTATAGATAAAAACATTAAATAACATAAAATATAATGCTTTTGGTGTTACGGCGCTCAAAATACTCCAAGTGATCTCTTACTAATATTGCTAACATTTTATGAGAGCTAATTACACCCCGAAAAAAATAAAGATTGAGGCAACGAAGTAAAAGGAAACTCCTCCATAGAAAAGGGCCCCTTTTTAAGGAAAAGTATAGATCCGTACATAATATGAAAGGAGTACATGCTATACCACATGCCCAGATATCCTGAGCTCAGAGAATGTGTCGATCATGGAGGAAGGACGACGCTGTATACGTTCAGTTTCTGAGTATGGGATGATACGCCGGCGGCTGTAAGCAATTAGGAAGAGATGAGCAAGTATAACATAGCTTGTCTATGAAGATCGCTCCACCAGATATTGTTATTGTTATTGCAGTTGTTATTGTTATTCTTTGAAATCTACTCGTAAGTCATACTGTACATCATTTTGATGTAAGTTTACTTTTGTAGACTGTACTCTTTTTTTTGTGTAGTGAAATAAACATAATTGCACGAGAAATGGCAGACGATATTGTTTGTATCTGTGAAAGATCACGATAAAGGATAGAAAGAAATAACCGGGCTGCAGATTTCATTGGTTAGTAGTTGCACGATGATATAGCACTATTTCAGGTCCTGGTGCTGGAGGAGAGGATGTAAAATGTATCGTCTAGATTGTTAAGTATTTGTGTTGGTAGGATGTCTTTGGGTCTTGGGACTCTATGAAGGGTAAGACAGAACTGACATTACGTATGCCATAGTAGCATTGGCCAATTGACTATGATATCTCATCTTCCCCCATCTGTTGTGGCAGAGAGAGCACAATTTAATATATTTTTATAAAGTCTTGAAAAATTATGTTTTAAAATTAACTGTGCTCATGAAACTGTCTACCTTTGTTCATAGATTCAGCCCATTGCGATCACCTTGGTAACCAATGGAGATAGGTGTGTTTTAGCTAGGCAGCCTCGATTTCCTCCCTTAATGTACAGCGCCCTCGCTGGATTCTGTGAACCAGGTAATCATTCCTGATAAGAAATTATTGTTGCTACAACTTCATGTTATCTGATAAGGATTGACTCTTATGGTTGACTGCAGTCCCAGACTTGGTGATGTGATTGCAATATTTGAAGCTACCATTCAGTTTACTTGAATGTGAAGGGCAAATCTGTCCATTCACCAACAAAATTCCCCATTTCTGCAGGAATTAAATTGTTGAAGAAAGTGAAAAGGTAATTTGATCTTCCAGAAAAAGCCACATAACTGTCATATCTCTTCCCCTGACATCGGCAGCCAGTCTTTGCCAAGCAACTCACTGGTCGGTGAAATTAGATGCAAGGGTTAATTTTAATATTTACTTTCTCTGTACTGTACATAAACAGGACAGTCAGTTCTTGACATTGATAGCATTGCATAAGTCATAGTGTTTACAGCTCAAATAACTGTTATAATAGGGACAGGGATGGTGTTCCAGCATTTAAAGATAAGTAAATAAATTCACATACAATGCAAAAGATGTAAAAGTTTACATTCTGGCATCGAGTTCAATAATGAGAGTGTTGACCTCTAGAATGCTGTGGATGGAACCCTGCCTCAATTGCCAATAGCATGAATGTCGTCGTCGTCTTTCCCCTAGGTGAATCGCTAGCCATGACAGTCCAGAGAGAAGTTGCGGAAGAGGTCGGGTTGGAGATTGGTCAGATTCGTTACCACGACTCCCAGAGCTGGCCATTACCCAGAAGTGGGCTAATGCTAGGATGTTATGCTCAACTGAAAAACGGATCCTCGGATGAGGTACTGAAAATGTACTGTCATCTTAAAATTTCTTCACAAAGAATGTCTTCATTAATCATTGTTTTGTAAATCTTTTCAGCCACGTTAGTTAAAGATGTTAATTCAATTCTTAAGGTTTGTTCTGGAACTGTCAAATTGGAGCACTTCAATGCCATCAATTACGTTATTACTGGTGATAACATCAGACAGTATTTACTGTTATAGCTACAGGTATACTTTTACACATCTTCACACTTATCTTTGTGATATTTGGTAAAGACGACATAATATGTAATATCTGGTGTTTAGTGATTCCGTTTGATTTTCATATTGGTTTAGTATGTTATGGGTTAGGAAGCCTCATAGGCTCATAAAGAAACCCCTGTTCCTGTTGTGATCGTTGGATGAACACCGGCTTAAGCAAGCCTTCTCTTTTCAAAAAATGTCCAGCAGTTACGAGGCAGGCAGGCATGTATCCATCCATCCCATCCTGCTCCCATGACTGAGTGTTTTGGTTAGATTTCATTGGGTTTCATTGGTGTCACAACTTCGCTCGGAACAGCTGCAGTGCCGCAGTGGTGATGAACAGGTTGCTCTCACTTCTCTCTGTCTTTGAGAAAGCGGTCGAAGTTCAAGTTACCCTCATGTCCGTCGGATGGGAAATTAAAATGGCAGTCACGGGAGCAGGATTGGATGGATGGTTACGTGCCTGCATTGTTAACTCCTAGAAGGCTTGTAAAAGAGCCGGTGTTCATATACGATCACAACAGGGACAGGGTTTCTTTATGAGACTTCGGAACCCTTATTTAAACTAAGCTACAGTAAATATTAAGTCAAATTGCTTATTGAATAGTTTTCCATGTCATATCATATTCTGCAATGTGGCCTAGGAATGAAATTATCACAAAGATATGTGTGAGTATGTCAGCGAATGTTATATCAAATCATCTTTACCAAATGAATAGTTTTCCATGTCGTATCATAGTTCTGCAAAGTAACCTAGGAATGAAACTATGCGTATCAAAGATAAGTGTGAGTATGTCAGCGAATGTTATATCAAGCCATCTTGACCAAATCGCTTAATGAATAGTTTTCTATGTCATATCATAGTTATGAAAAGTAACCTAGGAATGAAACCATGCATATCAAAGATAAGTGTGAGGATGGCTATGAATGTTATATCAAGTCATCTTTACGAAACTTTGTGAATACTATTCCATGTCTTGTATATATATATCATAGTTCTACATTGAAAGTTACCTAAACTATCGCAACGATAATTCTGAGGATGTGACCCTTAATATAGCTACAGTAAATATTACATCAAGTCATCTTTCTTTACCAAATATCCAATGTCATATCATATTTTCTTCTCTTTTGACTCATTCATAAATTGAGATTAAATCGTCTTTCCCCCAGATAAAAATCGACAAAACAGAAATAGAAGAAGCCAAGTGGGTTGAAAGAGGCGAACTTAGGACCATGTTGAAGAGCGAAGGCGCCAGTAACATGCCAGGACTAGTCGGGGGACCCGACTTTTATATACCACCGCCTCAAGCAATAGCAAACCAGCTGATCGCAGCGTGGACGTTTGAAAAAATCAAGTGAAAGGCTCAGTTCAATGAATGGAAAACTTGAATCTTAATAATCCTTCTTGTTAATTGAGAATCGATGCCTATAACCAACTTACCAAAAGTATAATTCTTGTGAAATGGTGATTTACATAGAAGATAATAAGGGTGTGAAAGCTGGTTTAAGAAAAGTAACTGTAATCACACATTCTATACTGCGAGGTTCGGAGCGGGTAGTGGTATATATGAAAAAATATTATCGAAGATGATTTCTTGCCTTTTATTTATTTTTTCCATCCTTTTTACCTACCTCATGGGGAAAGATGAGGCAGCTTACACAGAAACTAGGGTCATGTGACACGTTGTCTAATGCCCTATGTTGCACTGCCAATCGGAGCACTGTCGTTGAAGTAATCCCTAAATTCCGAGTGGCAAGGAGATGAATCCCTTCATCCTCAATTTGTCGTCTCAATATGAACCATGTGTAACCAATTCCAGTTTAGCTTTAAAACTATAAATATTGACGGTTGGTAAAATGACCAAAATATTTATCTTACCTCATTTGAATATTTTGTAACAGGCTGCAGGCTGAGTGAATTACACAACTTTTCATTCACTGACATTCGTGGGGTCAAGTAACCAGCCAATCATGCCACATTGACACAGTAGTTTTAATTCTTGCAATATTGAATTATTACTTCAAGATTAAGTAGTATTATAGTACTATGGTTTCTACAAGGATAATGATAGGTTGGAGGGGTAGGGGTGAAATTGCAGGTGAGGTACAGTCGACTCAATTGTACTATATGTTCTGAAGACTATTTCTATTTCAGACTAAGTATTATGGGTTACTTACATTTGAGAAGAATAAACTAAAATTCCTTACTGTTCCCTATATGATGGTGTGAGGATCTTCTCTTCTTGTGTCAGTATGTCAATGGGGTGTTGGATCTAGATATGCTGGTATGCTTGATAAACGTTGGACTGGATAATTGGTATTCTCTTGAATTATAATTTTTTAATCTCTTGAATTAGACTGTAATTAGACTTTAGTTGATACTGACCATTTGGTGGAATCGAAACATTGCAGGTTGGTATAGTGGCACGGTGTACAGGAACATGGTGTCAGTGCAGACCAGCAAAGGCAAATTTAATTCCAAAAATAATGTAACCCCATGTTGTGACTCCTAAAGGTACAAATTGATCAAACTTTGTATATGATATGGGTCACTTCGAACAACGATCGTATTGTTTTTTGTTGTTGTGATTGTCAACATAGGTCAAAATTTACAGCTTGGACTAACTTCATATTTGGCATATGAGTACAGTAGGTTCTACATGAACCTTACTGTTTGTTTGTCGTAGCCACAAAGTTCATTTGAGATCAAGAGAGTCTGCATGGTCAGTCTGAAAATCTTGTAAACAAAAAAAAATCAAGCAGTAATCAATCAATCAATGTGGTTAAACTTTACTTTTAGTATGTGTAAGGTGCACCGTGGTCAGTGCAAGAACCCCTGACCTTGTTTTGTTGTTGTGGTGTTCCAGAGCAAAACTTCGTCGAACGCGATAACGTTCTAAACACGATGACTCCAAAGTTTACTACTTGCTCAAACTTGGTATGTATAGGGCCACCTAACTTGTTATGTATAGGGCCACCTAACTTGGTATGCATAGGGCCACCTAACCTGGTATGTATATAGGGCCACCTAACTTGGTACGTATAGGGCCACCTAACCTGGTATGTATATAGGGCCACCTAACTTGGTATGTATAGGGCCACCTAACTTGGTACGTATAGGGCCACCTAATCTGGTATGTATATAGGGCCACCTAACTTGGTATGCATAGGGCCACCTAACCTGGTATGTATAGAGGGCCACCTAACTTGGTACGTATAGGGCCACCTAACCTGGTATGTATATAGGGCCACCTAACCTGGTATGTATAGGGCCACCTAACTTGGTACGTATAGGGCCACCTAACTTGGTATGTATAGGGCCACCTAACTTGGTACGTATAGGGCCACCTAACCTGGTATGTATATAGGGCCACCTAACTTGGTATGTATAGGGCCACCTAACTTGGTATGTATAGGGCCACCTAACTTGGTACGTATAGGGCCACCTAACTTGGTATGTATAGGGCCACCTAACTTGGTATGTATAGGGCCACCTAACTTGGTATGCATAGGGCCACCTAACCTGGTATGTATATAGGGCCACCTAACTTGGTATGTATAGGGCCACCTAACTTGGTACGTATAGGGCCACCTTACCTGGTGTGTATATAGGGCCACCTAACCTGGTATGTATAGGGCCACCTAACTTGGTACGTATAGGGCCACCTAACTTGGTATGTATAGGGCCACCTAACTTGGTACGTATAGGGCCACCTAACCTGGTATGTATATAGGGCCACCTAACTTGGTATGTATCGGGCCACCTAACTTGGTATGTATAGGGCCACCTAACTTGGTATGTATAGGGCCACCTAACTTGGTATGTATAGGGCCACCTAACTTGGTATGTATAGGGCCACCTAACTTGGTATGTATAGGGCCACCTAACTTGGTAT
>JAODAG010235308.1:0-13349 GCA_027574785.1 Orphnurgus asper | reverse complement strand
CCCCTCTTCACACATACACCTCATACACACTTTGCGATGTCTGTTGATTTATTACTATTGTTTGCCACAATTATCAAATAACAAACAGTTCAGAAGGCAGTATAACAGTGCACAGTTGTCGTTTTATGTTTTCTATTGGCTAGTCCTTGTGTTTGTTTAAAATCATTTGCTAGGTATAGCTCTACAACATCCATGGGCAAGACACGTTACAAGCATTTACCTTCAATAAATAGTCCAACATAAATTATCCATGCGATGTGCGCGAATATAAACAGAAAAAATAAATATGGGCTGTTACACATTATAGCAATAAACCTATAGATATTGGATATTAAGGAGTGAGTGTATAACGATTTCCTTTCGTTTCGCGCGCAGTAGTCGTTTGCGTGTCCTATATCTTGTGTTTGGAACATAAATGCTCTCTTGCGTTTACCCTCCCACCCTTCACTCCTCCATCAACGCACCCCCTCGGTCTCACTGTGAATCTTACCGAAATATGTTCTTGCACATTTATCTGGCCCACACAGCCCGGGCCCACCCATTACCACCACTCACCTCATATCCACACTTTTGAAAAGCGAACAGTGCCCCAAAATGTGCCATCATTAAAATAATTGAATCCAAATTCACGTATACAGGCAGTTCAGTGTGTCACTGCTGAATCCCTTCCGCCCCACAAACCTCCACTATTGCCCCCTATTTCGATGGGACAGTATAGACGTACATGCATAGGGCGTAGATCATAGGGCCACATGATGACTAGTCTGTATGGAACAGAAACATAGTACCCGTCACCACGAGGCCGTGAATACGGTATATAATTCACTTAGGACCACCTCCGTCAAATATAGGATACATACATGAATAAGTTATAGGCTAGTATCTACATACACTCGCACAATCATGTACATACACTATAGTTGAGGTAGTCTTACATAAAGTACATACCGCAAATATATAGGATATATGAGTTTGTATACGTTAGGGGATAGGCTAGTATCTCCATACACATGTACGTACACCTAATTTGATGTAGTCTTACATTACCGAGCCTACACAGTGTGACTGCAGCCGCGTTTAGCGCTCAGTACCCGACGACATTCACGGGAAAGTCTGGCGGCCCCGATGATGTCGACCAACTGCAAAACGTATTAATCTCATCACCCGTGTTTGAGATAATGGAATGTGGAGACCATGCAGCTCAATGTCAATTAAGCTGATGAGAATGACGTCAACACCGGGAAAGAAGCAAGAACAACTAGTGTATATAATGGTTTACATCGATATCCAGTCTCAAGCTTACCCAGCTTGGTAAAAAAAAAACCATCGTGATTACCTTTCATCATGTTTTTCTTAGTTAATTGAATTTCTTCATGTTACAAAGTACCGATAGGCCGTAGCATGCAGCAAAAAAATAGATATGCTTAAAACCTTGAAATTACTCTGGTCGCGACATTTTAATTCGGGATTACGATTCCCAGGGAAAGCGCGACTCGTGTTTCAGGTTTACGCGGTTTAGCTTCTCTGCCTTTTGGCTAAGATCATGTATAAGTATCTGCGGTGGCCCGTACTGGTTAATAGTGAGGTTATATACCGTATCCTCTAACAGAGCCACGAGATACATGCTTACGTGGCACTACACTCGCCCAATGATTTATTGGTCTTAACAAGTCCGATCGAAATAGGATTTGGGCTGAGAACCTGGTCAGATTGGCACTTTGTTCCGTGGCATATGCTGCCGATGTTGTTTGGTTTAGAGCCCGAATTCTATCTGTCTTTGGTGGGTTTTCCTTAAAAAACAAACACACACACACACACGCACACACAGTTAGCCTAAACAGCTTAGTTGAAAATTTCAACGTAGGGATGTATGTGTCATTGACAATAGATGGCCTGCCGAAACATATTCATCTTACCCAACGGTTACCAGCAGATTGTAATGTGTATTAAGTTTTTTTAGTTTTACTGTACCGGTAGTTAATTAAGTACCGTAAGGGCTTACGAAGTCTCGACTCATACAGAAACTCTGTCCGTGTTGATTGTGGATGAACGTCAGCTTTAAAATGCCTTCTCTTGTAGACCAAAGGTTCAGAGGTTAAATTAACGAAGCAGATAAGTAGCCATCCCATCTCTGCTCCCAGATCCGCCATTTAACGTCCCCATCAGACGGACGCGAGTGTAGACCTACCTAGCTCATTGACCCACATACCCAAATCCCGAGGGCAAAGAGAGCAACCTGAGAGCAACACTGTATTGTAGCTGCGTTGTGCTGAGCGATGTTATTGCAACAATGAAACGATGAAACCCATTAATAAACCCAATAAAAAAAATGAATCGAACCACTGAACACCATGGACAACCGAACTCCTCACTACTGCAGCGCAGCCGTGAGGAACGAGTCATAGCCAAGGATTGAACCAATGGACTATGAAACGGACACCACATACCTCTAGGCTATGCTCTCGCCCATTTAATTAGTTAGTTTTATTATGGGTCCGACGTTACATCACTTATCATTGAGGATCTGCCTCTGAATGTGACAGTATTGAACATTGCAAGCGAGTATACAAACAGGAGGATTATTTTTTTCGGTGCGTGTTGGTCAGTACCGTATGTATGATGTAGGTATAGGCTATTACTATGATACTAAGATCATAATTACATTTAAGTCGGCAAAAGCTGGATATGATCGTCGATTGCCAAGTTGATTCGGTGAATTTGCCGACTAACCCGGATATTTGCCGAAATATTACCGTATTACAGCCATTCATTGTCTAGTACTTGAGTACATATAATTAGCTAGTGACGGTCCCTTTTTAGCAATAATTGCAATAAGTAGCATATCTCGCTGTGTGATTGCGACTCATAGCAGTTTTGGTTGGCTGCTGGAAGGAGCAAGCCTTCGATGGATACAGTTGTCGTTTTACTTTGTCACTTCCTGACAATGTTGATGAACTACCGTAAGTCTAATAGAACGACATTTGAGCCACACGGTTTGAAATTTTAATCGGTCTCCTCCAAATAGATATTCCGATCTAGATAATTTTCAATCGGATATCTGTACCAATCACACCCGTGTTAATTGAGCGATATCATACCAAACGGAATCGGTATACGTTTGTTATACTTAGATCTATTATAGCACACGGTTCATTGCTTGCTAAACCATGGATTGTAGACAGTTTTACCGTCAAATAATGTATACCCTCATAAATCGTGTCTGTTCGTGGGTGGATTTCAGACGCTATCAGTATTGCATATTATCGTGCTTTATACTACATCGACTATTAGGGGACCGTATGAACATTTGTGTGTAACAGGTTTCCACCATCACACTCACTATACAGAGTATCTAAGATAAACTTAATCACTGGCATACCTTAAAACTATAGCATATGAAAGTAAACGTCATTATTGTCAATACATGATTCCTTTTGCAAGGTAAATTATTCTCGAGACCGTTGCAAGGCATTTGTTCAATGAATCCAATGTATGCACGGAACTTTGATTCAAGTTATTTTGGCAAGGTATGTTGATAGAAGGATATCATGTCATGCGAGTCCACCTAATTATCTATCAGATGCCCACATTATAATTCACTTTAAACGTTACTACTACAGTTTTGGTGTGAATTTCTTTCATCAGAGTGTCAAGAGGGAACATACTTTGAGCGTGAATATCATGTCAAATGTTCATTTGAGGTCACCAAGGTGCCTGCGTGAACAATTGTTAAAATGCAATCAAATATCATTATTTATCTCAATAATTCGGCTCACCATTTATTCTTAATTTTGAAGTGAAAGTTCATCAGAGAATAAACCGTGGTTCTTGCGGGAAGAATATCGCCACTGCTCTGTATCTCTTGCTTGGGCGTAGATCTAACTCAGAGGTCGAATATGTCATCATATGTCAAGTATCCTGAAAGGGGAGATTCAAAAACAATGAAACCTGCAATGATGAATGTTTCATAATCATCCATCAAGAAAATTTTGCATCTATAGAGACCTGTAAATGAAATGTTCTCGTCAGGATGACACCTCCGGTCAACCCCTCCTTAGACCACTGATAAGGTTCAACTCTCCCCTTGTTCCACAGCCATCCCTCCTCCCCCTTCCCCCACTCACCACCATTGAGTTACTCTAGATGAAAAGGGACTAGGCATGTACATGTTGCAATACCACTGGTTAACGGACTCATAAACAGCGTGGTTACGACTTCCGTAACCACATTTTCTCGTTGAAGACGTCATACCGTGTTTGTAATCATCTTCGTGTCCTGTTCGTCCTTAATTTGCTTTCTGTGATTTGTATGAATTACTTAAAAAACAATGCACGCACCAGCCTACCGCCACTCTTTTGTTTACGCCACAACCATGAAGTACCGCACTTCGCTACAAAAACGAACCAAACCCAAATTTCATTAAATTCACCGAGCAGCATTTTTTTTTTTGGAATACTTCATCATCTTATATTCTCTTGTTTTTTTACTCCAGTAGCGGGAAACGGAATACGATTGGACGAAAGCGCTGTTTATAGGCTGATATAGTATATTTACACGAACGAACGCGTAGTAAAAAAAAACAACATATATATCCGGCAGACGCATTTCAGAAGAGCGTTTGCGTGACTGGTTTCCACGAGTCAGTCCGCGTGCATGGAGTCTGTCGTATAATTATAGTCAGAACTATAAAAGAAAGTATTGATTGTGCGGACGGACGGACGTCTTGTAATAATTTGTTGCATACCCGCACTTGTAGTATTTATGTTCTTCGTCGTATGGTATTTTGATTTAGGCCCGCGCCAGGATTGAGACGAAATCTAATCTAAGTCGTCATGATTGACGTATATTATACGTTTCCATGTACTTACGACATTTTCAGAACAGTGATTTAAAGCGAAAATGGTTGCCGACTATAGTCGCGGGAAATATTACAACAACACGGCAGCAAAACAACAACAAAGAAACCGATAATCTTTTAACATTCATCAGCCAAAAAAGAGATATTATTAGGCCGAATTCGTGTGGCTTAATAGTACGACCCCACAATGGAAACACCGACTGGTTCAACTGCCGTCCGTATTAATTAATTAATTAATTAATGACACCGATGAAGGAAGTTAGTGTAGAATTCTACGTAATTGTTTGATTTGAACAAATTAGTTATCGAATATCGTACCAGCAGATATGCGATGTCAGTGATAATATTCTGAATATTCCTATCTGTTAATATTTAGAGAAGTGCTACTCGAACAGTGTATGCTGATGTAATTATAGTTAGTTATATCATGGCGTTGAGTTTTTATAGTTTACATATCTTTCATTAACCGTTATGGAAAAGAACACCAGCGAAGGCATGTTGTTAATGTTGTGTTTTGCCTGGAAAACAAATTCCCGCTTTGATCCTAAAGTGAACGTAAAATAGTTAACGTCGTTGATACAACTTACGGGGAAACGATGGAAGAAAACGAAGTTCGACCGAATTGTCCCTCACGAGAATTGTTTCCGCGGACGTTAACGATGATCTTCTGCCTTATACTACAGCAAGTGACGGGGAGAACGTTCGCTCCAGATATGGACGGCGGGGGAAGTCGCCCTGTCGAAGTTTACTCCACGTTTCAGCCTCGTTATAATAACGTAACTGATAATAATATCTCGGAGTACCGGGAACCCCTCGAGTGTTACAGCTGTGGTGCGTACAGCCACACAGATGTGGATGATTTCAAGGCAAAACTCAGAGACTGTCAGCATCACTTCGAAACGGCAGAGATCGTTACGTGTCCGGCTTTCATCGGAGAACTTGAGACCCATCGATTCTGTGGGGTAAGTGAGTGTCACGTGGTTCATTACCGCACCCCTTCCCACCACCACATGCATGAGCATCCCAACACATGTCGGGAGGGCATATTCTGTTCTCACAATGCTACCAAATTAACAAACGGCATTAATTCGGTTTTACTGTCACGTGGTCCCATTTTTTTTTTTTTGGGGGGGGGAAGGGGTAAACTATCGAATATGTTAGCACACTTCTAACATAATAGGTGCCAGTTAGGTGTAACTCCAAGGATCAGTAAGGTCTTCATTGTAGTTTCTTGTTTCATCCCCTTGTGACGGTCACAAAGCGCATCAATATCCCAAGGCCCACAACCAGCAATTTTATCCACAGACGACCCAATATGAAACATAAGTTTACTCCTGGACCAAAACAGTCGATTTTCTCTGATTTTTTCTTTATATTATATTATTCCTGAGTCCAGTTCTTATTTCGATTGAACTGTTAAGATCGAGATATCAATTTGGCGAGTTGTAGTGTGACGTAATGTGTAGCGCATACATCCGCTGGAGGACATAACCCATCATTAACCAGTGCGGGCCGTCCTTAATGCCACATAATTAGACTACACATATGCCTATATTTTAGCCAAAAATCGAGAGTCTACAAGCACGTCGTGCTCGAGTCATTTCCCGTCTGCGCCTCAATTCCCTGAAGTGCATAATTATACGTAGCGTGACTTCCCAGGAACTTAGGCTACTATCAAGGCTGCTGAATGTATTTTAATTTGATCTTTTCGAAAGAAAGTTTGAAGCTGCTCTTGTTAATCGGTATCGATGTTGGATTTTTTTTAGTTTGTAACTACATCCCTCCTCTTCCCCCATTACCCCCTGTATCTAATACGTCTACTTTTTGTTTAATTAAATCGATTTACTGCAACCAATACATAATTAGGACTATGTAGGATAGGTATATGAAGATGTAACTTAGACTACGTTATACACTCACGAACGCCTCTCTACCAGATTACGATCCAATTGCTCCAAACCTGCAGAAAAGAATTTCGTATTAACAGTCTCTACAGAAAATCAAGCTGTTCGTGCTCTCGTGAACATTTTCTATCTATTAAAACGTCGAAATTAACGAACAGAAAATGCAATGGATTTCAAGGTTCATGCTTTGTATGTTTGAACGAACCCCATAAATATATGGTGTTTGGACACTCGCTTAATATAACATTAAGGTCGTAATAAAATAACTGTAACCAGCAACTGTATTATATGAGTATTATATTACATGGTACATGTTAGGGTAATAACAATATAATCAATGACTGTATTGAATGTATACTGTATTGCATGGTATATATAATAGGAGGTTGGTCAGTTGGCACTTGATGGTTTAGATCCCATCAATGTGTATACATTAATGTTCTTACAGACGCAAGCGTTATTATGTAAAGCTGTTGTGCTTCTGGGCGTTATGTGCCAATGGTTAATACTCACTCGATATATCATTTTCGTTTCCATTTAATTCAACATACATTCCTCCTATGTTTGTTTAAGGTAACTCACCCAAGAAAGAACTTAGGATCTAAACCCAAACACCGGCATGATATGCAGCCACGGCACCAAGTGTCACACTGGCCAGCTTCCCAGGCCCCAATCCCACTTCGTTAACAACGAAATACAGCATCCAACAATCACGAAACACTTAGCTAACATCCCACTGAACTCAGCCTTCATTATAGCAAACCCATACCACCGTCGGCCTAGCAACCAATCATCCCGGACTATACTGCTCGGTTTTTTCGTTCAGACAATTTCCCTTCTCCTTTGTCCTGTTGCGTTTACATGTGTGCGTATCATTTGGAACACACGTATTATAACTTATTTAGCAAGCAAGATGGCGGGATTGAACATAATGTAATATCGACTGTGAATGTAAACCATATCATCACGCTATACTCCCATAATAATTGCAAGTCTATGTTACCTAAATTTATTGATTTCCATTTGTATTACAAGGAAGGTGTGTGATTATATTTCGTTTCGTTGCGTTAGCCTGTTATCACTGTCACATATATAATGAATCATAGCCTAAATAGCCAAGAGTGAACCTTGCTCTAAGCCGTCCGCAGTAGTATATACCATCCCACCAGGGTGTTCCACGTCCCAGCCTCAAGCAAAAAATAATATGTTTCGCCCCAACGACAATGATCCCAGCTTGTGAGTTAACACTGCGGCTCTTCTCCCACCTTCAATGTAGTGATTTCACTTACAATTTTGTTGAATTTGGTGGGCTTCAAATTTGAGACGAATATCTGTCGGTAATTTTCACGTTCTAACTAGATGCGATGCGGTGCCCTTGCCTGGCGTTCAATCGTAGCTGTTTTGTTAAAAATGAAGGTCTGTACTTGAATAGCAGTTGGGCTATCCTCCAACCGAATCACGTGCTACGCATGACGTGGCACTATAATACTTGCGCAATCATCAGATCAAAATAGGACTGGGGCTGGGAAGCTGGTATATGCTTGGTGTTCTTTCTTTTAGTGGTCTTTCTTATCATGCTGAATTGTTTGTGGACTACATGCTCTGGTACACTGGATTGTTTTACAAGTCCAAAGTGATTTGTGACATGCAATGTTTTCATCTATTTTGTCTTACTTTCCTTTCCTAATAATGAAATATGTTGTGTACAAATATTATTAATTACTCCATGAACTTTATTTCCCCCGCCAAAAGAATATGCAAATTAAGTCATTAATATGCAAATTAGTATAAAAATATAGAATAACACGTTAGGCCTAGCCACTCGCCTATTTGTTTCGCGTAACTGCACCAATGGTATGTTATCTCCAGCAAACCGTACTAATGGTTCGTTGTTACTGTCATTTGAATTTTCATCCGATGATTCACTAAAACTATCTCCGAAAATTTCGCCAATCTGTACCACCAGGTGGATTTAGGCCATCGTTATCGGCCATTTTGAAAAACAAATACGAAAATCGATGCAGGATTACTCAGAAATTTTCAATATAACCACCCACGTAAAACAGCTTCATATGTCTACTAGATGTGTTATGAAAACTAACGTAGCGGTTACACGATAATTTTGGAGGTTGAACTGATGTAAAATCATACCTACTTTGTCGGTCGCCATATGGCGACCACAGTATCGGGCGGGTGTTTGGCCGGGTTGCCATAGGCGACTATAGCATGATAAGCTAAACACCAGCTTGGATATCTCTCGTTAATAACCAAGCTCTGATAGTCTCTGATAACTTAGTCCTGCCGTTTATTAGCCAACGCGGTTGAACATAGTTCATCTAAATACGAGATCGTTGTTACAACTCACTACATCGCAGCCAATCTAGAAGACGAGAGCCGAGATTTGGCATCGCATTTTCCGATCAATGTACGAGTATTTCCGTTTGAGAATGTCCCTATTTCATCTAATTTGCAACAATCTCGGAGATAGGATGTAGGTAATCTAGTTTGCTCGCCTCTCCTTCCAGGGGAGAAAACACATTATACCACCATCGGTAAATTTGATTTTAAGATTGGATGGTTTCACCGGTGTCTAACCTATTGCTAAGCATATTGAAGGTTCTATTCTGTTTTGGCATCGTTTTGGCTGTCTCGGTATCTTAGCTGAGATTGTGTGTAAGCATCTGGAGTTAGTGACGGCCTTGCACCGGTTAAATGGTGGGGCTATTCTCAAACACACGACGAGCTACACATTACGCGACAGTACTCTCGCCCAATGATCTCCAGGTCTTTACAGTTCCATCGAAATGGGATCGGAGCTGGGAAGTGGATCAGTTTATCGCGATGGTGCCGCAGTGGCATATGCCGCTGTCATTTTTGGTTTTCTCGTCCACTTTCTTGGGTGACTGGTTTTCTTCCCGAGTAGTTTCAGTTGTCTCGGTCTTTTGGCTAAGAGAGTCATGTGTAGTATCTGTTGTATTTGGGACGGCCCACATTATGTGGGCTGTTCCCAACAGAGCCACGAACTGTATATTACTTGGTACCCACGCGACAGAGCCTAGTGATATCCATCCATGCCTACAGTCCGATTTAAATATATAGGACTGAGGACTGGGAAATGGACCAGTTTTGCACATTGGTGTCGAAGAATTTGCTGTCGCCGTTTGGCTTTCCTGTCCAAATTCTTTCTTGTGTGATTGGCTTATATTTTTTGAACAAGTAGTTTCAGTTAGAATAATACAGATATCTCTTCACTGTGCCTATATAACTAAGAGTTGTCTGGTCTGTGGCTAAAAATCGTGAAATTCTCTATACTATATACGCTTTCGATATTCGATCTGTGTTTTGATATCAAATCGTCGGCCTCGCCACAGGCCTAACAAAAATTTGATTTAATTTTTAATCTTAGACGAGTTTACTCAGAGGAAGAAAACAAAAACAAAACACAGCTACTAGCAGAAAAAATAAATACCAAAGACGGTTCGCCAACAGGTTAAAAGTGGGACGATTTCTTTAATTATTTGCAATACTCAAATGCCAGGTTTTGTTAATAATCGGTTACCTTGGAGAATTCGTTATAATGGCCTCCGCCCATACTTCAGTCATTGATTTGATAGCTTTTAACGAATCGATGTTCATTTTGAATAGACAATAAAGATGACCTTGTGACTCTCTCTCACTCTCTGGATTAGAAAATTAGAGGTCATGATATACTTTTGTTGACATGGAAGATGGCAATTTAGTCTGGGTTTGTAGCTTCCTATTGTTTTCCTATATTGTTTGCAATAATTTGGGTTTCAATTTGACCCTGTGTAAGGCAACGATGAGTCCATTGCGGGTCAAAATCCTCTCACCTTCTGTCAAGATGTGTTAAGTTACTCTGATTATGTTTGAATGAAATATCCAAAGATAATCATCATGTTCTTGGCTGAAGGGGTACAACATTTGACAATAATCCGAACCACTCCGTATTTTTTTTCTTATTAAGTCGGGCTCCTTTCATGAGATGGTTAATTAAATATTATTCATTGGTTTAAAATAATTAATTACACCGATATGTCAGGTTGATCTTTCCTTGCGTTTGGTCCCATTAGATTCGTTTTTTACACACATTGTGGATACAGACTCAACTTCATTTCATTAGTGTGGCCGTATAAGCCACATTAATGAAATCGAGGTTTGCCAGCCAATATAATATCCGGTGGAAATTAAAGAGAACAAATATCTGTATTGAGAGCACGAGTATTCACGAATATAACTTAATAGCAGGGCAGATTGGCAGCTATAAAAGGCATTACAAATACAACAAACTATCGTCCTTTGTAGCCGGATGCATATGGCTGCATAACTAAGAGGTTATAAAGTAAAGGTGGTCAGACCAGTGAGATATTAATAGTAGGCATATAAGTAATTTCTTAATAACACATATTTTAGTTTTATTATTAATACAACTGAAGCAAGGCGATCAGTTGTCTGACTTCTGAAACGTGTTTATTCCAGTTGAGCCTGGTTTTTAAGAAAACCCTCCAAATAGGAACTGGGGATCTAAACCAAACAACGGTAGTATATGCCACGGCTTCAAACGCCAACTGACCAACTTCTTAGCCCCAGTCCTATTTCGTTTGGACTGCTGAGGCTAAAGATCATTGGGCGGGTGTAGTGCCACATAAAGTGTAGCGCATGGCTCTGCTGGAAGACTTGCCCCACCGTTAACCAGTGCGGGCCGTCCTAAACACAACAGATACTACACATGATCTTAGCCAAAAGGCCGAGATTTTAGAAGCAATCCAGTTTATTCCATTTGAGCCCACAAAAGATGCATGCAACACTACCAACTCAAGAAATGAATTCTACTATTTGACAAATCCGGGTAATCTTAGTACCGTAGTGTATAGTGTTAATTGTGAAAGATGATATGTGGTAAATGGACAGAACAAATTCGCCTAAAAGCATAGAAATATATATCTCTAAATTTCACGGGTGTTAGATTACTGTGTGAAACACGGGGAATGGCAGAACTTCCACCAAACTGGCACAGGGCAGAGAACAGAACCGGGGGAAACCAGGACCAATCTCGTATCCTCAAGACTCGATTTTGGTATCGCATTCTGGTTCAGGCTCTCAAAATTCGTTCTTGGTCTCGGACCCAGATCTCGGACTTGGTCTAGGATCCTCAGGACTCAGTCTTCGTCTCAATCTC
The DNA here is from genome assembly GCA_027574785.1 of Orphnurgus asper. Lineage (NCBI taxonomy): Eukaryota > Metazoa > Echinodermata > Holothuroidea > Elasipodida > Deimatidae > Orphnurgus > Orphnurgus asper. Next base: position 1,390 of record JAODAG010235308.1, on the reverse strand, counting down.
GAAAACTCAAAACTTCAGTCTCAAACCTCAAAGGTTCGATTTGAGGCTCAGACTGTCAAGACTGGAAGTTTGTACTACAGACTCGAAATCTCATTGGTCAGTTTTGATACTGGACTAATCAGTCGCAGTGGACTGGACTACAATAATACCTATTTTACACTCTTCCTATGATATATAATTGTTATCAATCATCAACCAGATGATGTTTGTGTGTTCTCTTCAGTCATTGAACCAGGAATATGTTATTGCAGTGCGGAATGATTACATAATTATTCAGAGCCTCTTGTAATGTACATTGTTCCCCAAGACGCGATTTACAACATTGGTTCCCTTTTTAAAGTGTCCCCCACAAGAAAGTACTTAGAGAAGGGCCCTGATAAAAGTAGCACTTTCCTGATTGAAACTTGCGTTATTAACGTACGTATTTTTAGCTCTGTGATTTGAAATTGTTGTAACGTGCCCTCGTCACGATTTAGTCTTTCAACGGGTTTCAACATTATAGGTCCATCTTTCATAGTCTGACAAATCCACGCTCGTTATCACGTCACGGGGATAACAAGCCGATATAAAATATTCATCGTTATAAATTAAATATACTAAAGCTTTGTCACGGTAATTAGACTGAGCTACTTGGGTTTGCAACCATTTGAACGACATTGCAGACAGAAAAATACGTATAGTCACTCGCCATAAGGCTTTATTGAGTTATAAGTCTCACCAACTAGCAGACAATATTCGTTATGTAACGTTGCGATATGTAGGAATAGCTCAAAACAGAATTAACCTTGAAATGAAGTAAAGTTTTGTTTTAAATATTTAAAATAGCTCGTAAAACATGTAAGTTGTTATTATCACTGTTATACCAGAGTACGAGTGTACGAAGTTAGTTGAAAATCAGTACTGTATGAGTATTCCGTTTTCAAGGTTTCTCAGTACGATTACGAGTATACAGTGTCTTGAGTTGGATTACGAGTGTTAAAGTCATTTACGAGTACAATGTCCTCAGTACGATTACGAGTACACTGTACTGAATAAGAGTAGGAGTATGCGGACTCCAGTACTACAAGTCTGTCACTATATATAGCATACATAATAATTACTGTGTCAAGTCGTCCAACTTAACTAAAGCGTGTACATTTTACGAACTTTGTCAAAATATTATATCAATGCTCTCTCCCTCGTTACCATTTAGAAAAACAAAGACTAAAATGAAGACCGAATACCGCGAACTATTTACAAAACGTAAACTTGAGAACTACGAAAACTTACGTAAATACAATCTTCTGATACGTTTCTTCATATAAATTGACCGCCCTCTCCCATATAACCCGATCCTACGCCTATGATAACTACGTCAGTTAGTTGATACTAATAAATATATATATAAATA
>JAODAG010235197.1:0-13350 GCA_027574785.1 Orphnurgus asper | reverse complement strand
ATTAAAAATTAAATATTTTGTGGTCATTGAAATATGTCACACTAATTTTATGGTAGACATATTCTTGTCAACTGTTGGTTGAAAATTGTTTAAGTGAGATGACAAGTTTTATGATTCAAGATTGTGCTTCTCTGTATTTCAATACAGGGAAATGTTCTTTGTGAAGAATGCAGTACTTTTAGTTTCTATTGATGAAAAAGGTAAACAGAGCAAACGAATAACTTGAGAGTCTAATTATTTGAAGTATTACTATGTTAATGAGCAACTGCTAATCTAACGCAATATGTTATTGGGAATGTTCAAAAGTTGCTTAAAGGGACCAATGTGAAGATACTTTTGTAGTTTTATACTTATACAATCAATTTACTAACCGATTTCCAATAACCATGGCATGGAATGCACTTTGAACTTCTGCTCTTCATGCTGAAAGATACATCACTTTCATATGTCACAAGTACGACGGAAACAGGATAGTGTACCTCCACTCCTTTCCCTCTGTGGACTTCTTCATGGATAAGGCACTATATACAGGCAATCAAACAGCTGGTTTTGGAAATTTAATCACATATTATGGTTGCATGGTAACACAAATGTTTCTCAAACAAAAGCATTACTCAGATTGGGGCAGGTAGACTGCATGCAAACTGGGTGTTTATTGAGAGTAAAACTCATTACATGCTAACAAGTAATCGTATACGCATAGTTTGCACGGTGTTTGCACGAAAAACTGAGTGCATTATTTAAAATGCATGTAGTTCACACTGAGTTGATGCTTTCTCTAATAGCCGGTACACATGTACACATCTAGTTTGTAGAATATAGAGATTAATCATTAAACTACAAAGCGGTACATTTCATACCAACCATTTGTTCACTAGGTGTTCCAATTCCCGCTGCCTATCCCATTTATTTTCACTCTCTGAAGAGCAGATAATTATATGCAAGACCCCACCGGCTACGATGTAATATAGCAGTTTTGTTGACAATTGTTACTATGCGGACTGGCTTACATTAGGAGTGAGGCTTGTGAATCAATTGGTGACTGTATGTAAATGTAAATCATTAAGAAGTTGCTCTTTGTAGGACTACTTACCGTATGTTCCACGTCATCATCGTTATATACCCAAATAGTCACGATCAAATGTTCATTCGATTGATCCACTGTGTTAACGATGGGGACCACACGAACATGCTTCGACAAATTTGGCAAGTAAGGAACATGGAGTCCAATGAAGTTGAATTGTGGGGTTTGTACGTTGAAGTAATGACTTCTTGTAGTACAGATTGCTCGATTCTCGTTTGGCTTCCACGTGACAGTTTCATCTGGAATAAAATGTAAAGTAACTATAGTACCTCTGTCTCCGTCATTGGAATGTAACATGATTTGTCAAACTCTTAAGCGGAATTTGCTGTAACTGATTCAGACAGATGATACATATGGGATTATTGGAATATGAAGTTAAACACAACATCAACATGTTAAAAGGATTGTTATGCTGCCTGTAAGAGACGTACTAGAATACATTTGAAAAACTTGAAAAGAAAAGGAAAGGGTCCTTGGATATTAGGATCAGTGGTAACTGTAAGACTGACAATCCGGTATAATCTGGTATAAGTAGATGGATACCTGCAACGAATAATCCTCCTCCGGTCTCATCAACATACCGTTCCTGATATAATTTAGATCCAGGAATTACAGACATCTTCTCTAAAAAGGTTAAATAGAGGTGAAAAGTTGGCATAAAATGATTTCTGTAGACAGTTAAGGTTATGGAAGGTTTTGGTTTATTGCTGCTAATTAAAACTTTGAATGGAATGTTTGTTTCATCGGTTGTCTCCATAGTGACATTGCATCATATTTAGTTGATGAAGTGATTAAATACTGATGACTATATGCAGTATCTTGCACAACATCTTCCAAGTATTATCCCGATCTTCACTGCATATATACTCTTCGTTAGATAACTTAACTGTACTCTTTCTAATCCTACCAGACATATATAGCTACATAATTTTGTGCACAAATGCTCATTGTCCCATTGTTATTGCCAATAATAAACTTCGAATACTCCGTCAATACCATACGAACAACGCCTGTGAGTTACAAATGTAAAAAATCTATAGAATATCTCCAAGAATGTCAGGCAGTTATTGATTATTGATGTGTTCCACATAATCACGTCGACATCCAAAGAAAAATATAAAATTGAAACCAATTCGAAACGAAATATAAAATGTCACCAATGTGTACCGTTTGAGTTGCTGTTTTCACACTTTGTGATTATAAAATTACCTCTACCAAACCAGGGTATGTCTACTCCATGAGGTGCACATACACACCAAGTGTGAAGTTTGACCATGCTGCACCGTAGCATAATCCTATTTTCAATATTTCTGTTGACCTAACATGACATTTGCCCTCCACTAAAAATCAATTCTTAAATGTCCTTTATGAATCAAATATAAAGTTTGACGAAGCTGTACCATTTGAGTTATTGTGCTGCCCTCAAATACGTGGCTTTCACCAAACACAACAGCCTGCACCAATATGCACATATATACCAAATGTGAAGTTTCACCATGTTTAATCCTATTTACATTATCTGACTTTGGCCATGTTAAACATCATATGATCTTTGAATTATTTCACTCACTTAGGACGACCTACCTATCAAATATAAGGTATGGTCAACCTGTATCATTTAACAAAGTTTTCATACTTTCACATTTTGACCTCAAGTGACCTTGACCTCACCAATAACAATAAAGTGAGTAATTGCACTCTCTAATGAGAATGTACAAATAAAATATGAAACTCTTTGATCTCAAATGACCATTGCCCTCAACCAAAACAATGGTCGTTGTATCCTATATGGTTACAATGATCACATCATCAGTGCGATGAACTGTAGAATATATTCAATATACTAATACCATCACTGTTCAAGTATAGTATTATCTATATAATATCATAAGTAGCCACTATATCTTCACAATGCTCATATCATCAGTGCAATCTACTGTTGCCCATAATAACCATGCTATTACCATCAGTTCATACTGTAGCATTTATGTTACTATGAACATATCAGTTCGAAATGTAGCCTATATTCCACTGTAGATGATATCATCAGATGAAGATTTAGAATCTATATATTTACTATGCTCATATCTCCAGTATATATTTCAGTATCAATCAGTATTCGTCATGCTATTACCACCACAGTTCATACTGTAGCATTGAATGCTATCTTCCGATGATCAAATCAGTTACTGTAACATATATCCGCTCTATATGATGATACCATCAGTTCGATTGTACAATATATCCTATGATCTTATCATCAGTAGAAGTAGTAGTTTGATCTTACTACGATGATACCAGTTCAAGCTAGAGTCTATATTTCACTATATGATGATATCATCAATTTGACTGTATCATAGTCACTATGATCATATTGTCAGTTACTACGATGATATTATCAGCTTGACTGTAACCTATATTGGCAATGCTCACACCATCAAAGTTCAAGTGTGATTCACTATTATCATATCGCCAGTTTTAAAGTTGACAAAACTGGTTACCATGCAATAACTATATTTAAAATCCAAACTAAACCAATCAACAATGGTATACCATTGTACACACGATTACAGTTTGTATTCTCAGTAAACGTGTGCACCATAAAGTATGCGGAGTAAACGTTTGACTTTATCCTCAATTACTAAGTATTTTGAATATTGAGAGGAAATAGGTGCAGAGAAATACTTGCAGCACAACTGATATGCTTCTTGGAAATCTAAGTAGTAACTTGTAAAGCAACCACATGCATTTCTAAGCTGATAATAATCCACATAAGCACACTAATTGACACCTTGTGCTTCACGGTAGTCAGTTCTGTGATAACCTGGTAACTTGCAAGCATCTAATTGTTTTGGGGTGTTTCTGTTTGCATCAACCGAGATGAATGTTTCAATTTTACAGCGTGGCAATTAATATCTCATCTAAGTTAGCGTAGGGTAATGTTGACCCAGTCAGCAGATTCGTGAAAGTATGTGTTTGAATATCAGAGAGAAATAGATAATGTAATATAGATACAGTTTATATAAAGTTTATATCAATCAAACGTGGTTACTCTTGACGATCAGTTAACATATAGATGCAATAACGCAATGATGCAAGTATAAAGATTGGATTGATCATGATTGCAATGTATTTCCCCAAATTGTAGTTTTAGGATTACGTATTGTATATGCGGGGTAGTTCACTCCACCCATTATTATCATCTTATGCAATCAACTGTTATTTAGTTTTTAGTTGTAACAAGATAATGCATATACAAAAGTAATGGTTCTGTGTTGTTATAAAGGGCCAACGGGATTTGGGCACAAAGTTCAACCGAAACAGACAGGTATTATCAAATGTAACCCTGAGAACTGTGACAGGACCAAAACGAAAAGATCCATAAACCACGGATTTTATTATACAAGGTGAAATATATTTTTTACCGCGACGAACATTCTAAAGTCTCGAAGATGTCATTAGTAGCTAATATTGATTCGTACGACAAGTCTATAAATATAGTAATGTCGCCTGCGTATTGCATAATATTAACCTCCTGACCCATAATGGAGATTCCTTTAATAATGTTAGATTTATTGATCTGCATGGCAAGTACCTCTGTACAAATTATAAATATATACGGACAGAGAGGACAGCCTTTGTCGAACTCCTCTTGTGATATTAAAATTGTGGAATGAATAAGTGGTATTACAAACACAAGTTTCGGTGTACGACTCCATCTAAAATTTAAACAATATTGCAATCTGTCAAATGCTTTTCACTTCCCACTCGGAGACCAAAAAACAGTTATTTTCATAGTTTTATTACAATACGCTATTTGTCCAAAGTGAATCTAATGTTCTCCCCAACAAGCCTCCCCAAAACAAATTGAGTTGGGTTGGAGTTATAATGGAAGCATTCACCGTAAGCTTTTAACTCTAGAAGTGAATGCATTCGAACAAATGCTATATTCCATGTTCAATAAGGATATCGGTTCGTAATTTTTTAACTAGTGTAATATCCTTCTCAAACTTAGGCAATAGCGTAATTATGCTACGACTTGTCTATCTTGTCTCAGTAATTTTTATTTTTTATGTTTAAATGGGGGCACGATTGCAACGTTTACCGTAAAATCGTAGCGTAAGTGAAACCGTAGCGATGCAGCTAGTACTAGTTCTTACGTTTGTTATATTTTAAATTAATAATCCAGGGCGATATGCCACAGGTTGTCAAGAAAGGTGTGCATTTTATTGAAAAGAAACAACGTTTGGAAATTTTCAAATGTTTACCGTAATAGATGAACGTTACCCTAACCTGTTTAGTTCGTATTACATTAACGATCGAAGCGCGGGGAGATTGTCATTGTCAGACAAAATTACATTTTGAAGCTTCAATCGGAACAAAATATTTAGATAACCGTGTGATTGGCGGTAATATTTTAACGTTAACGTAACATCTAACTATCTTCTCCCGATTTTCTTTGGTTTTCAAATCATGATACATCAAGAGAAAGTTGTCCCAGAGGAGGGGTATCCTCTTCTATAGCCAATAAAATGTTGCACTATTGAACGCTTACCGTTTCAATTTAACCTTAGCGTACCATGTAACGTTATAATTCTTTCAATTTAATCAGAGATTGAGGTATCCAAGGTGAGGAGTGACAGTCCTTCTAGCCCACAAAATAATCAAATATGATAATTAATTTTTAACGTTTTAACGTAATATGTTAAGCTTTTAAACTTCGTACTTAATTCTTCATTTATTTTTAAGTTAGAAATATTTGAAAATCCTAGGAGAGCCACACATACACGGGATACGTTCCGAGGATGGAATTTTGCGAAATGGTTTGTAAGTAGATTAAGTGTCTAATAAGGTTTGTCAAACTGAGTAATGACACTGTATTTGTCGTTATCACTTGTGACACTGCTATGTACATTGATACATAATAATGGTTGCTGTAACTCTACATAATGTTACACAATCAAGGAGAGCTACGATAAGTAGTTTAATACATCACATTTACTCTCTCTGCGTGCATTCAAATAATCCTTGGAAGGAAGTGTACCACCGAATGAGACACGGAGAGGTTACGGTCAGAATGATATAAATTTAAGTTCAAAGATTGGTTAAAGTGGGCTCTTGCTATGATTTCCATACGAAAAATAGTCCGTATATATTCAGACATAATACTATACGTATATATGTCACACCTATCAGCATGATACACGTGACTAATGAGAATGATCAGCTTATGAACGCCTGCTTGCATGCATGTTGGTATAAGATCACCCCCTTACATGAATCGTGTATATGAGATCCCCTGCCATAACAGGCATACTGCCAAATGATCGCCGATACATGAACAGTGTGTGTATGTGGTTTGATTCGTGTGTGGATTTTGTGCGTTTGGTTTGCAGTCTCACCGATGACTTGAACAAAGCAATTCGAAGTCCTTGGTAGTCATTTCAAAAGAATAACCAGGTCCTCGGTATAATCTATTGTTCATTCTATTGTTAAGGTTACAGTTAGGGAGTTTGCGCAATGAAATTTACTATGGAGTCATCGATATGAATGTAAAACAAGTTTGTGTGTGTGGTACCAACATGTCTGTGTAGTTGGTGGCTCTTTTGTTGATTTTGCATAGTTTGTGCCTTGTGAGTGGGCTTTTTTTTTGCAGGAAGCATTTGTAGTTGGATATTTTGTATTTATTTCAGACAGTCTCTTTTTATTATAGAGATACGGATCTGTGTACTGGTGACGTCATAGTGATAGGTCAAGTTTGAACTGTTTAAGTAACGAGTCTGGACATGTTTTTTTTCTTTAGTTTTCAAACATATTGACTGGTAGTAGGAGCGTATATGGAATCTTTAAAAAAAATGTTAATGATCCAATTAAAATAATTTAACTTAAAGAGAGACACCAGTATTACCATGAGCTTGATTTAAATGGTAACCAGTCCAAACCGTTGACATTTCATTCATCCTTACCACAAGATGAAAATACTCATTTGACTTGACCGAAACAAAAAAGCTTCGCCAGAGACATTTGAGGTAAACGTTTCTCTAATAAAATAAACTTAGAGTGAGTAAACTGTTACCATTACTTTGTAGGATAGTAGGATAGAATGTATTTCAACGATACTGTGTATGTCAGTTTAAGAAATGTTTATCAATGAAGTGAGCATTGGCCTGAAGGTCTGGAAGAACTGTATCTTAAAGTGTCCGAAAGGGAAACGTTACATTATATGTGCCAACATTGAACGATGTAAGTTTAGGATGTGAAGAAATCATTCTACAAACGTATGCAGACTGAACCGATTTCTTATTTCACTATATACAACTAATGCATAGTGATGAAGAATTTACCGGATTCAGTAAGAAGGTTTAAATTATCAGATACAGTACGGTATGTATAAAGGGATCCCATACGCAATACTGTAACAGGTAGATGTGCAGTATCACTTTGGTGGTACCATATACTCCACAGCAGTATTGGAAGATACAGTGACGACATCTGAGGAGGTAAATAGAGACGGCCGTTTAGATATTCAGCTAAAAGTAATTCGACACTGGTTGACTACTCAGGTATTAGTGGTTGCTTTGAATCACCAATTGGAGATTGATATGGTACATGCCAACTTTTTGTCTAGATATAGTCACAGACGCAAAGTTTTGTTATCTTGGATAGATGATTATTATCTAGAATGGAAATATTTCACACATAATAACATTATAAAATATATCAACGTATTACCCAAACTTGTTCAAAGTTATTGTTATTACCGATCTATCAAAAATGAACCTAACTGATGTATAAAAAGCCAACGAAGGAGATGCTTGGCAAACGCTATACCCAACGTATAATTATTCTAGTCAAGTTAGATTTTAAAATATAAAATTAATTTAAAGATATTTACCAAAATGGAGTGAATAAAATAATATTTAGCCAAACCAAGTCATGTGTAAAAGCTATTGAGAACATTTAATATAGCGGACCTTTGGAATTTCACTTTCACGGACTATAACGATTTCGCCCAAACACAACTTTACAATTGGCGTGTTGTCAAGATTGGGAGAGGGATCCATTATTGTTTTGCTTATATGTATCTTGGTTTTGGAAATATTAAGTTATAATTTATCGCTCTGAACTGGCTACCATGCAATAACTATAGTTAAGAACCAAGCAAAAACAAAAACAAACAAAAATGGTATACCACACAGAACTAATATTCAAGATAATGTATATCTCTACAATCAGAAAGTTTGTATTCTCAGTAAACGTTTACACCACAAAGTTGTGGAGTAAACGTTAGGTTTGTGATATCGACATTATCCTTGATTACTAAGTATTTTGAATACATGAACAACCCTACTAAAGGGAAATAGGTGCAAGAAAAACTTGCAGCACAACTGATATGCTTCTTGGAAAATAAAGTAGTATCTTGTAAAGCAGCCAATTCTGGGCACGGCATTTATGGTCCCCTGAAAATTATCTCGTGTTTGACGGTAGCCAGTTCTGTGAGAATCTGAGTGCCAGTTTTCATGTGTTTCTGGTTCCGGTGTACCATGAATGCAGTTTGTATCATCTCGGATGACTGTTTCTATATTACAGCGTGGCAATTAAGATCTCATAGAGGTCAGCGAAAAGTCCAGTAGTACTGAGCCAGCCGGCAGATTCGTGAAGCTCTGTGTGAAAGTTAGAGAGAAATAGATGTTGTTAACAGTTCATCAATCAAACATTGTTACGTGTAATGATGAGCAATAACAAAAAAGGAATGAGAGACAGCTGGGGTCATGGATGGGATTTGTCTCAGGATGATTGTCACTGTAGGGTCACTTACATCATCTCAATTAAGACCTTATGTGTTGGACAAGTCGATCAGCAGATATTAAACCAGAAGCTTTCTCATTGAAGGAGAGAGACTGATATGGCATTAGCAAATAGAAATAAAAATTACCCAAAATTTACAAATCTTTCCAATAAAGGCAATCTTTATACCCAAGGCTTCCAGATTTCTGTTTTTTAATGTTGGGCCTATCAGTCAGCAGTATATTCACAACGGAGGAATGTAATTTAATGGACAAAGAGATTGTTATGCGGTATTGTCAAACGTACAGAAACTGCTGCCAAAAGCTTTGTAATATTCCTTTCAGCAAGAAAAAATGAATTTAACAAAAGCGCTTAAGAATCTGTGGCGTTTTTCAAAATGGCGGCAAAAAACCTATAAAAGCATCAGTAACAGTTAAAAAGAACATTTGAGAGTTCCAATGTATTACTTTTGGAAAGCATTTATAATAAATAAATAAATGTATTATCTAATAAATGCAGGAATAGCTTCCTCGGGTACTGCCAATTCGTTTCTCAGGGTTTCCCATCTCACTAGAACTAGATATGCTCATCAGGTCAGTGCTCTTGCCTTAGCTAAGCTCCAGCAGTATGCATTCGTGCATTCCACACAGTGAAGAGGCAAGAACAGCATGAAAACAGGACATGATTGAAAAGAGCCCAACATTTCATTATTGGGATACCATTCTCGACATGGAGAATATGGACCTCATATTCATCAGATCTCATCGCGAACGCAACTTTCATCTCTACGTGGAAGCACTCAAGACTATTGTCCCGTGGTTCTTTGTCCTGGACCACCATAACTATGCTATATGGATACCAATTCATATCCGTGACATGGAATGCTCTCCCTCCATCCATTCGCAAGGAATTCGAGGAGAATGGCAACTGGGTTGTCAATAAGACCATGAATAGATTCTCCGCAATGCAATAGACCAAGCGCATGTACAAAACATTTAATTTGTTAAATGTTCTGGAGAAGCAATTGGCCTAACTGAGAATCCATCTGCTTGTAGGAAATGGATGATAGCAGGGCCCGAGCGAGCTTCTCGGAGAATTTGAAAGAGAAAATATTAATGCAGTCGAATACCAGAACTTACATCATGAAGGTCTTCAGCACAAAAAACCTTCACTGAGCAAGTACTGCCTCTGACTACCATCCATGATATGGGAAATCCATCTTGGATAGTATTCCTGAACTCCTTGCCTTGGACACGAGTGATTTATTGGACGAATATGTGGCTAACACAGTTCGTACCATCAAAGCACCTGACGAAAATCAATACAACGACTACTACAAACGGTTGTAAAAGATCGTACACGCTCCGTCCATGATGTGAAAGTCCCGGATGGTGCCGCTATTGTGCGCTTATTTTCCACCAATAATGTTTCTACATTTGATGAGTATGCAGACAATGTATTTGTGCCCCACATTAAGAAGCCATAGAGTGGATAGTTATACCACCTACTTACTTTGAATCCAGATGCAGAAAATTTGGTTGCATTTAGTACGGGCAAACATTTTACCAATTTCCATGTTAACGGAATATGTACGGCTCTAGGTAAAGAAATATCTCTAGCACTTCATGTCTTTCAGTTTCACTGGGTGTGATACTACATCCGCTTTCTTTCGGAAGGGTAAAAACGTGGCATGGGCTGCCTAGAAATGTTACCCTGCTGTGACCCAAGCCTTCACCTACATGGCGATGAATCCATATGCCAAATTGGATGCAGAGTGTCAGCATTTCAAACTTTTGGAAGGCGTTGCGAAAAGATAAGTAATCTAGAATCTATAAACGAGGCAAGGGGGAGTTGGTTTGTCAATATAGGCCCATCTAAAACATACCCTACCCAGGATGCTCAAAATACAACATTCGAAGCGTGTCGCATACCAGGCTGCTATATGCACCACCAGCGAGCTGACTGTACAGAAAAGCCAAACTCCAGAGGGATGGGGTGGACTCGGTCTGGAGACAACCAGCCATGGGTTCCAGCCTGGAATACGCTACCCAACATCCAATGCATGCAGTGAAAGTGTGGATGTAAAATGCGGTGATAAATGTGCATGCAAACTAGCTAACTGGAGATGTACTGAACTCTGTAGCTGCATCCGTGAAAGGCGAGTTTTCAGGGCCTAATTCTTAGGCAAGACGTTCACGATGAGTCCGTAAATAAACCTTCAATCAGTAAGATATAGCACCACAAAAAAAGGAGCAAAGGGTTCAGTGGTTATGATCTGCGTCTTTCAATCATGAGTTCGTGGGTTCGAATCCAGCTCCGATATTAAAATTGTCGTCTAGGTCTCGGGGTTGTAGATTCCTACCTGCTATCCCTAAATCAAACATGTGTATTTGTTGCACGATTCTGGCACTGTTAGCTTGGCATTTATACACATTTAAAGGAGGTTTGCTGAGTTACCGCAAAGGAAGATCATTTCAAATAATTAAACAGTCATGAATAAGACATATTCAGTTCGAAAAATGAAAACAATTCATGAAGAACGAAATAATGAGATCTACATATTATTCTTGTATCAGTTCTGCGAAATAATTGAAGACCAATGAAGATTTATCATCTTTATTATGTCAATTACTCTTAAATTACTGTATAATACAGTACAATAGAGTACGCATTGTGTTGTGTTACTTTTCAAGGTGAAAAAAACTATTAATATGAATCTCGATTTCTGGGAATCCTAAATACCGATCATTTCAAACTGCATCTATATTGTTCAAATAGACCATTTGAAAGGAGTTTATTTTTGGTGACTATTTTGAGAGAAAAAAACGCCCTGAATCTGGAGTTCCTTATACAATCCATTGACGTGAATGGTGATCAGCTGCGCCTCTTACAAATATAAGTAGGCTTCATTCCAATCAAACCACACAAAGAGTTACAGAGTCAATTTTCGGCCAAAATTTAGATTTTATAGGATTTTGGTGGCCATTTTGAAAGGCTTCCTCAATTGGAATATCCTTTTTCTCATTTAATCAGTATCATTGCAAAATTGTCTTTGTTGACCATTTGTGTCATTCCAGTGGCCATTTTGGAAAACGCCCTCAATTTTCCATAATATACATGGACATTTGGCAACCCTTCCAAAATATATTTCTTATGTCCTATATTTCTTATGTCTTATGTCCCCCCAAAAATTGTGCTCGTTTTTTCGTTAAGCTGCCTGAATAGAAGTCATTATAATGTCAAATGAACCTGAAAAAGAACCTGAACTAGAACAGTGGGCAACACAACTCTTGTGCTAACCCCATATAGAGCAAAGGAAACAAGCATCACTCATGGCTGGCTATAGTAGCTACTACTTACTATACAGGGCCAAACAATAATTTACTAACCTTTAACAAAAATTATTTATAACGTGTAACATTATTGACCTTTCTCTGCAAATTGAACAGAGCAACTTTCTTATGTTAGAATAAAGTTAGTGACTCAGAGAGAAATAGGGAGTCAATAAGGCAAAATGAAGAACAAGAACTAAAACTAAAGGAGCAAGAAACCTTTATTTTTTCAGCCTATGTATTGCAACGACATGCCATTATATTTAATACAGTCTCTCGGTGAATCTTGCATCCGGCATTCTAGGAGGCAACCTACGAAGAAATATGTCATTCCCTCATCCCCGTGCTGCTCTTGCAAATTGAAGTGGCCTACGGTATGAGGTAAAGTAAATACATAGTTCAGGTTCTGCTTCCAATGTATTTAAATAGCGGGTTGCGACCTAAAGTTTGATGTAGGGTAGATACGTAGCTCAGATCCTACAACATATAGGCGATCCACCTACTTTGGCTGTGGTATACAGTCTGTAATGGCACAATCTCTAATACTGGAATATGTCAAAGCAGAAACTAAACTAGTATATTTGCACATCCATCTGTAAAACGATGTATTATACAAAAGAGGAAACTAATTCAACTAAATGTCCTATAATTATATCCAGAGCTAAACAAACAATACAAACAATAATTGCAACAATAAAATAGGATTATACCTTCATCTTCCTCAGCAAGTTGCAACAATCTTCTTGCCAAGTTAACCTTTCCATTGGAAATCTTCAAGGCTCGTTTGACGTTTAGTTCTTCATATCCCTCTTTTATCAAAGTTTGAATATTTCTTGACTGGCTAGATTCGGTTACAAACACACCTGCTTCAATGTTGGTTTTCTATAAGGAAAGTAAATAAGTATATAATTAAAGAAAATCCTTCAAAAGTTCACCATTCGGTTCTAACAAGTATATGTTAAGTTACTTACATGATGCTCTTTTATCATTACGATTTAATGGATATACGGGAAGTATACTTACATGATATACTGACCAGATCTGTGACAATGAAAAAACACCTTAGGTTCTCTTTCAAATGCAATATGTGATTCGAAATATAGAATAAAATTCGCACAGTGTAGGAGTAATCCTTCTTTCAAGTAA
>JAODAG010234863.1:0-13352 GCA_027574785.1 Orphnurgus asper | reverse complement strand
TACTGCTCCATGATAACATCTTATACTGCTCCATGGTAACATTGTATACAACAGTGTGGCGTATCCCTGCAACATGCCCTTAAAGTTTCATGTAAAGGACAAAGTAAATTTTTCATGCAAAAATACTATACATACTGTTTAATGTAAATATACTCAATACAATCACTAAATGTCATGCAAACATAATACATTCTCTCATGCATAAATACTAATTTTCATGTAATCATAATACATTACTAAATGCTTTCATATATAATAAGTGTCATGTGAACATACGGTACTAAATGCCCTCATACATCCAAGTGTCATGTAATCATACTAGCTATTACTAAATGCCCTCATTTATAGATTCATGTTAACATACTAATTAATGTCATACATAGATTCATGTTAACATAATATAATTCCCTCATACATAGATTCATGTTAACATACTAAATACTCTCATCCATACTAGGTTTCATGTAAACATACTACAGTACTGTACATGGTCTCCTTCACTTTCCTTATAGATGACAACATTACACTATGCTGTTTATAGCTTTAATAGTTATCTATCACCTGAATATTTGCGTAAAATGCTAATAATATGATAAATATACTAAGAATATGCTGAATATGCTAAATTTAATCATTTTCTTCTGTCACAGGAATGATGATTGAAAGTGTAACTACCTATTTTACTGCTTTCACACTACACACTGGGTAATAAATGGTAATAAGGAAGTCACCTAGATGCATGAATCCATAGTGTACAATTTAGCTATTGTAATATCTCTTAGATCTGCTACCTGAGAATGTCACATACATGTACATACAACTGACAGTTGCCATAAATGGGCATGTATACACAACTGAATCTTTAATCGCTATTACCATAGTATACTGAAGTCATATTGTTTCTATGGAACATCCAAACAAGAGCACTGTAGGTGCAAACATCGACATGTTAAACATTTATAAAAGAGAACACGCCATAGGTGCAAACCTCAGTACGAACCTCATTGACAAGTTTCCCTCGCTAGATTGGTTGGTTTTATCATGTGGCTGATGGATTATCACCTGAGGCGGTAGGCCAAACTGTTTTTCCATCTCTGAGTAAAGCGCAGATCTGTTGTAACAATGGAACTCCACACCAAAGAGGAAGACATTGAGGCGGTTTGGACATTGAGATGCATCTAAAATGGGAAAATGCAGATCTATGTTCAAACCTTGAATCATACATTCAGGAATTAGATTTAATGCCAGAAGTTTTATTCTAAAATGTTTTGAAGGAAAAAAAATACTTTAACTTCATATTTCAAGACTGGAGGGACCCAAACATCCTCATTGCCGTCTCTTAAACATTTACTTCCATTTACATATCCCCCTTAACCACTCCATTAAAACCCCCTATAAAAATTCTGGGGAATAAATAAGACTTTTTTTGTCAATGAAAGATCCAAAGATCACATTCTATAATCTGCTCTGTCATAATCAATTAATTGTCTGTGTTAATGAGTTGGATAAGTACGCACCCTTATTGGTAGGCAGAGGCTTGTAGGGCCGCCACCACCTCAGAACAATAAGTGCATCTTGACACCTACCAGAGAAAGTCAAATAGACACGTTATAGTAAGTACATGACGAGACTTGTAGTTCTGTCCTCGGTGATAATATTTGTCGACATGGTTCAAACGTGAAATTTCGCATTAACCAATTAAAAACGGTCGTTGCCGTTCATCACCTTCTCCAGAATGCAAAAACTGCATTGAGGTTCTAATGCCATTTATCTAATTGACATTTTATGATGCACATTCATGACAGGAATATAAACAGGAATCTTTTATGGTTCTATGTAGGAAGATGTATGTTAATATATCACACGAATCTGTATGTTAATATAATTATAACAGGCATGTTTAAGGTTATATTTAATAGGAATACATATGTTAATATACAACAGGAATCTGTACAGTGAAACTGTACGTTCATGTTAACATATAACAGGAATCTTTGTGGTTCTATATAATAGGAAGATAAATATATCAGGAAGCAGTATGTTAATATATAACAGGAATCTGCATGTTAACATATAGAACAGGAATCTTTCGATGAAACATTTCAGGAAGGGAAACAATAACGAAACAATTCCATGGAGTTGGTCTTTATCATAATTATATATAAAGGAAAAGTGAAGAAATTGTTGTCCAGGATACCTGTTAATTTACCAATCCCATCTTAATCCATCCCCTACTCGTGAATCCCAAAACACTCAGTATTAACAAGATATGCTGCAGCAATGTTGGGACGTGTGGAGTCATGTGATATACATAGCCTGCCACCAGAAAATAAATTTAATTCAAACACTACTTATAAGCAGTGTACAACAACAAAACACATTTTATTAAGAACTATCTACCGAAACGTGCATTTGACACCAAAAATCACTGTCTATTGTTTGTTTTGTTTATTGCCTATTATGGAATGATTTGAATGAAATGTGCAACCAAGAACCACAACGGCAAGAACTACAACGGTGCCCCGTTGTAGTTCTTGCAAGCACTTTCCTGTTTTAGGAGAATAACATGAACGTTATATGGATTAAAAGCAAAATTTGAAGCACATTCGAATATGCATGGCATCAACAACGTCTACAATTTTGCGCGAACTGGACTGCGACATAGTCAAACAATATTTATTACCTTTGCATGTTTATCAATTAATGCAATCCTAACGCTAGCTTAAATTTCATAACGATATTCAAAGACTGAATACCACCTGAAAGGATTCCTTACAAACAATTGTTTACGACAAAGTTCACATATGTTATGTGATCTGTATCAAGCCTATTCCCTTCACTATTGTACTGTAAACTTGTGGTAATGTCTTTGCTAGTCATTCTAGCCTGACAAATGACAGACAGTCAATGTTTGCATAACATGTGGCGGTGTTAGAAAATAAATTCCATTATTTGGGAAGTATTAGAGAATAACAATGTTGTGCAATCATCTTGCATAGCGATCATCGTGTGCTGTTCGTTTGGCTGTGTGAGTACCAGATCATTGCAATGTACTAAGTAGACTATGTTACAGGCTAACATTAGAGTGGCATATGTTAAGAACAATAATACACATATCAAATGGGTATAGTCATTCCTGGAAACACTGCCATAACATGCGACCTTATTACAACAACTCTGCTTAATTGCAAGGTTATTTTGGATCCTACTCTGGGCCTAAGTCTGTCAGAACCCTACTGTAGGACAGGATTGTAACCTTCACCTCTGGGGGAAAATGTAACTATGGGAGGTAAAGCCTACTCTGTGTGACAGGTGCCTTTGGATTTCTGTTGACCACAACTGACTTTGACCTGGACTAAAAACATTATAGGGTGCTTTCTTGTAGTCATAACCAAATGTGAAGTTTGCCCAACTTAGCAGCCATATGGAGTTTACAAGCCAAAGGTATCACACACACACACACATACTATCACATTCACACACAATTATGATCGCATAGATTTCCTGAACCTGAACCTTATGGCAAGGAATCAAAAAGCCCTTTTTGAACAACTGATTAATCACAACAGACACTTTTTGGTATGTAAGACTACCTCAAATATAGTATATGTACAGTACATATATGTATGCAGAAATTGCCTATCCCCTAAATGTATATTCATGTATGTATCCTATATTTGAGGTCTTACAACAAAGTATAATGCCAACTTTTCATACTATTAGCACACCGCAGATCTTGTGGTTAGAGCGAGTTTAATGTTCAATTGTAAACATTCAATGCTGACAGAATACATAGACATCCATCGATAGTTTTGTATCCATTACTGGCACTGGTAGCAGTAGCATTTTGCTAACAACAGAAGGTTTTGTTTATATAAAAGATAAGGTTGAGCACCCATGGTCTTATAGACTTATTTAATAACAAGCATTTGTCATTTTAATAACCTGAATGCATTTTGGGTTATGCTATGTTTCTGAAGACATTTTGAGGCTCCAGAATTTATTAACATTATGGGTGACATCACTTAACATTGAATTTTCAGGAAAAGGGAATCATAGGGACCAGTGTTACAGCATGAACAAAACAGTATATATACTATCGGTTTAAATTCTGGATTCCAACAATATTAAATCTTTGACTAACTTGTCTTGAGAGACAAGATTTAAGTTTACTCAATATAAAATACAGTTATGCTCTCCTTCAATAATTACATCCATAATTTGTAAGTGAAGGATTACAGAGCATTACTGTACTTCCATGTGTGGTATCTATCAGAAACATGATGTTTAAATACTAATGTAATATAATCTCGATCAATCTGTTAGGCAAACCCAGTACAAAGGGCATATTCATAGTACTACTTACATTACTGAGAGTGTGTTCCTAATGTGTATGTCATTGGTAGTGTCAGAGAATTAAACTTGAATGCAATTGAAACTTGAAGATGGTGGAATAGTAATAGGAATCCTGTCATATTCCACAAGCCCAAATAAAACGAAGATGAGATTTCCTTCAGATATATGCATGAAATCAAAGATCATTAAAACTAAAGCATCATACAGTAGATGCAAACCTCAACATATGTATGATAGTAAAGTGTATTTCAAAGGCGCACACTGCATCCTGTAAGTCCACAGTGACGTCACAAGATAAGATTACAAGATACCAGTAGGCTACATGAAATTTGTGTTTCAATAAGAGCTGACATTATTAATCAGAAACCTCTGAAGGTTACACCTCAGAGAGCAGACCGTTTCTGGGGCAATCAGTAATCTGTTCCTGCAGAGGTGTCGGATGACTGACCAATTTGGCAGACTTCGTTAGGGTTGAATAATTAATATTCATGCAATTTTATACACCTGTTATTCCAGAGGTTCAAAGCCTGCCCTATGTAGCATTTAATGACAGCCACAGCCTGCTGAGACAACATTATTGCTTCTTGTTCATTTAAAATAAAAAAAAGTCCCTGTATGTTGTTGTTACAAAGACATTTATTTATTTTTATTTCGATACAATAGAAACTATTAGAATATTATGTTACAATCATTGGCAAAGGAGAGTCAGTCAGGGACAAACAAGGCCACACCCCATACCTTTTATTTTGGTTGGGTTGCCAGCTAGTTTGTTAAATTAGTCAAATGTTTATGAACTGTAACTTCAAGAAAAACAGCCATTGCTCCTTCCTGTACAAGGAAAGCTGTGTAATTAGGTTAAAAATGTTCATCCTTATTTCCCCTCCACCCACCAACAACCCTCTCCTACTTTCACAACATTCCTTCATAATTGGTTAAAACCACCATGCATTCCCACAGGTATATCCTCCATATACTTCAAAAAGAGTGCAACTACATATACAACTAGAAATGGGATTTAAACTGGCAAATACAATGTTGCCTTAGATGTGGTAGCCTTGTTCAAGACTGTATCGTACCTGAATACACATTCCTAACGAACCCTCCTTTAACAGAGTGCTAAGCTCGCTATATACAGTTCTGACTAAGCCTAGGTAAAGCCTAGGTAACTATGACTGTAAACCACTTTTCAAAGCATGCTGCTAAGGAAGAAATGAATAATTTCAGACTTAATCTAATAATACAGGATGGAAGCTCTAAAGACAGCAATTTCCAGGTTATATCAGTGAATGCGTTTTATTCCAACATTAAAGCTAAAGTAATATTGCTGCAGTAGACCTAATTTGTCAATCTGTTTCTTGTTGCATTGATGACTGCAGTACTGTGATATGATACACCATGGTAAGTTTTACATAAACACAATGAAGAACTGATAAGCCACATTAATTGGCAGAAAGTCCATGGCAACCACCAGCACAAACAAAAACCCATGGGACCATTTTTAAGATTTACTGGCACAGTAAGACTATAACTGAGGGGATATTTGTTTCTCTTGCATAGTGAGCTCCATTATGCTCAAATAAACAATGCACCTAGGCCATTATAGGACATGTAACCATGGCAACTCATGAGATAAAGGTCAGTTTTGCTTTTGCCCCATTGGAAAAAATATGATATGGTTTGAAACAATGTTTATGCAAAGGGAAGATACTCATGATAATAAGGAACTGTAATAACTAGACTTGACCAATAAGTACAATTTATTATCTATTGGATTTCTTTATTATATATTCCAAACATCATTTCTTAACATTAACCCCCCAAATCTGACTGCTTTGGGGTTTTACTAGCTGATACACTAGCCATTATACTAATTGCATACATCTACTAATGTAGCATCCCACACCCTTTTACCTACAGTATAACCCCTGTCCTACACTCTGACACCTTAGTCCTGATGATGATACAACTCTCATCTCTGCAAGTTGCTGTAACTATTAAAGCTGTAGCAGTCCCTTTTATTAGAGGGTTCCTAAGGGAATTCCTACTAGACATAGGACATACCACTAGCAGGAACTCCCTCCCTTCTTACTACAGAAGGCTGGAAGAATTTGAACAGCTCTTCCCTGAATTCTCGAGAAGGAAAAAACTAGTGGGAGTAAACTCCAGTAACGGGCAAGTCAAAGACATCTGGCCTGCACATGCCTCAAAATGTTTAAGGCGGTATACACTTGGCACTAAACAGACATCTCTAGTATATCTCTCTAGTAATCAATTTTAAATGTGTAGATAAGGAAGGAAATGGTTCACTTGCTAATTAGGGGAGGGGCAGGTTTTCCCCTCACGATCATCCAGTACTTCCCCCCATTATCGTAACTTTATATGGCAGCCTAAAACTAAGTAAAAGTAATAGCTTCAAGACTAATTTCGCAGCTTTGAAAAAATACTTTGGAGGGCGTTAATGGCTCCTGAAACTTACGATTTTGAGATTTGATTTCTTGTACACTATGCAACAAGGGCAATTTGGTATATCGACATAGCTTTAAGCTTACATTATAGTTCTTAACTATTCCGAACACTTGACTGACTATAACCCTGCCACGTAGCGATGCTCACAAACCGTGACATTCCTAATTCCTTTGATACTTTCCACTCACTTTGATACTAGTTTACCTAATTGATCCTCCAGAACTGAGATCAAAAGATAGATCCATGGGGGGGTTAATTTAAAACCCTTTAAGGCACAGGGCTTCACGGTACATGATCGGTATCCTAGACCTCTTCATGAAGATAGCATCCATTGCTAACATAACCGGTGCTTCATAACTGGCGTACGAGCGGGTTGTAATTTTCAAATGCGATGGCCACACATGTCTACCATAGTACTCATCGGAGAACTAAACAAATCTTGGTAAGCAGCGCGGTGCCGAGCTGCACGTACATCTCCTGCCAAGTGCTACTGTAGTTGCATTTCGCTTGACTAAACTGTTTACTGCACAAAACGCCCGAGAAGCCGCAAGAGGGTGAACCCAGTCGGCCTCATAACACACTCAAATGCGAAAGAAATAAACATGACAATCATCGACAATCCTATAGTCTCATTGGCAATACAAATAGCAACAACAAATTTACGGATAGAGAGAAGGATTAACATAAATTGTTAGGTTACATAAACTTTACCTAAATGTGTAATCTTCCGTTATGAAGGCAACATCTCTCAGCATAACTTTCCCTGACAGGGCACTGAAGGAAAACGAACCTAGAAAAAAGGATACACGGGATATTATAGGAGATAATTTATCATCGTTTCAAAGGAACAATTAAAACAATTCACAAACGAAAATCATGCTGTTATGGTTTTTTGTTTCAATTTCAAACATTCAGATCACATGACTTACCATTGTCAGTGAACCGGTTCACAAACAGTATTGTTGACTTTGGTTAAGGTGAGGGTTCATTGCAAAACTTGAATTTGTTTACTGTTATAAACTATTCATAGCTAAAGGCACAAGTTATGGTATGTCTAATTTGACCTTTTACCACCGATGCAGAGACATCTAGACATAATTAAGCAACTTCAAACTCCATATACAGTAGGTAATAACAAACCTGTGCTGTGTATTTATAACAGAGAATAATGGCTTCTTGTTACAGGATAGGGTGGTTTACACTGTATACACATAATTTAAGGGGGAGTATACTTTATGAAAGCAAAGTTTAGTTTGGTATATTAATTTAAAGGTTAGCAAGCCTCATAGACTCAAAGAAACGAGGTGTCAGTGTTGATCGTGAATGAACAGCGGCTTCACCAAGCCTTCTTTTTGACCAATGTTTCAGAAGTCAACGAAGTAGGCATGTAAACCATTCTTCCTGTGCTACTACCAGGACGGATGGTCATTAATGACGGACGTGAGTGTACCTTGACCTGTGACCTTTTTCTCAAAGAAGTGAGACGAGAGAAACCTGTTCATCACCACTGCACTGCAGCTGTGTAGAGTGCAGTTATTGTGACAATGATGAAAACCACCCCAATGAAAATCAAGCCGATCTGCAGACGCGAGTTTACCTTGACCTTTGACCTTTTTCTCAAAGATCGAGGGAAATGAGACAAGAGAAACCTGTTCATCGCCACTGCACTGCAGCCGTGTAGAGTGTAGTTATTGTGACACTAATGAAAACCACCCAATGAAAATCAATCCGAATCACTAGCAAAGCAGCTGTGCTGATTAAGTCGAGCCTGGGGATCGTACCTTTGGGTTACAATAAAGATACGGACTACAACTCTCATCTTAAAGTACAACAGTACAACTGAGATTTTATAATGGCTATGTATGGATACCAAGCACAATAATATTAGTAGCATTTCTTTGAAGAACCTTTAGATATATCAACCAATCAAATAACTTATATAAGCGCACCTATCATCAAAAGTTAAACAACCGTTCAGTGGCACTTTCAAGAAGAAAATGTCTTCAATCTCCTTTTAAAAGTTGCTGACATTTGGTGATATTTTGATGTCAGTAGGAAGCTTAGTTCAGGAGGAGGCTGCTGCAGAGTATGAACCATGTGTTGCAGGCTGTGTTGGGTGTCGTCAGAAAATTCATATTTCAAGAACAAAGGGTACGAGTAGAAGAAGAATAATACGGCTGGATTAAGTTGCAGAGATATTGTGGAGCGAGAACATTCAGCACAATTCATACGTAACCAGCTATCAGAGTTTAAAGTCGATACGACGTGAGACTGGCGACCAATGTAGCTGCTGCAAAACTGGAGAGATGTGGTGAGATTTTCTTGTACGAGTAACGATCCTTGCAGCTGTATTCTGAGTACACTGCAGATATTGTAATTGGGAATGAGGCAGTCCATACAACAAGGAATTACAGTAACCCAGCTATGATGACATGACTGCGTGAACTATGGTAGCACAAGATTCCGTTTAAATAACTATTAAGGGAGGGGCTAGGGGGTTTGGCACCTTATCCCACACCCACACCCCCTTCAAAAGGCAGGAAAATAACCCCCCATTTCCTTTTTAGACAACTTTCTGGCTGAAATTCTAGCATTCCATGCAAAGGTGTTGGCATAGCATATGAAAGTATACTGTACATACCAGTGCTAACGATCACACAGTGATCGCAGAAATGCACTTTGTTTTAATTTTTCCTACTTTTTGGGTGCATTAGACCATGGAATAGTAAATCTGGAAAATCACTCAGTGGTATCAATAACTGCCATCCTCTTTTACTTTGTCAAATCAAAAAGAAGAAACGCAAAAAGGAGATGTGCCCTACTGGAGGTAAATAAATATTTGTTATGTTTAGAAATTAATATGAGAACATGGAGCTGCCATTACATCTCCCCATAAGAAGCAGAATGTCTTTCAAACATGTATCCTGACAGTGGAATGTGATCACCATTTCCTTGATAACTAATCTATAAACCTGAAAGCCTGACAGACAGCACCTATATCATAACACCACCAAATGTGTAGAAAAATATATTTAGTAACCCATTTACCAAATGTCACCTAAATGTCAACATGCAGTGAAATATTAGACTGGTCACCGTTGCTATCTTTTTCATGAATTTCTTTCGACAACGACGTTGTATTCCACGTCCTGCTGTATAATCTTACCTATGTGGATGTGACCTACGTTGCTTCCTTTGACCTTGTTGACGACCCAGGTCAAGATGCTCCCCACGACTCTAGCATTGTAGAAGGTGATGTAAGCGATCCAGACGCACATCGCGAGAGTGGTGATCATCGGCAGCAAGAACTTGGTAGTAAAGACTTGCAAGGCGGTAACTAAGTCGCTTGTACCTTCGGTATCATCCATCTTGCTCCTCTCCCTCCGCCCAATAACCTGAGATGAGCTACAGATGTAAACGAGAGGCAAGCGTTACTCATACAAATAAACTGAACCTATGGAGGAACAGAGAGATCTACAGCCTCTCCTTGTCAATGTCGTTCCAGAGCCCATATTAATTTTCTGAGCCACTCCGAGATTCAGATACTGTTCGGAGATTTTTTTGGTTTCAATTTTGTAGACTGTTCTCGACGTGACGGAGGTCGAGAATATCTTGGTTTTTTAACTTTTGAGGCAAGGCACACGGCAGTCCAGCGGGCTTCTGTCAGAACAACACGTGACGTACAGTACTGTAAAAGAGCTAACATTATGGAGGGAAACTTGCTATGGTAATTTGGAGCGGGGGTCAGAGACGGCCCAATCTCCCATATTTTGAGGTATGAATCCCCTCTTCAGGAATGTCTTTCTGGGTTTATTTATTTTTATTTATTTACTTATTTGTTGTATTATTGCCAACCCAGTGATTTATATACTTTCTTTAGGGGCAGAAATCAGAACTGAACTATCATCTTACACTATCTTTCCTGGAATAGGCTACTTGATATTACTACTTTGGCTAACTTTGTCATAGCAATGGGTTATTCAATATTAGCCATCCGATGTTTAAAATTGTGGAAATGCTGGCCTGTGAACATTTGACACTGCCCAATAATAACCATGGCTGGCTTGAAGAAATGTACAAGCTCAGAATCTTGTTCATAATAGAATAATTCATAATTTTCATTATTATAGTGTCAATTTTAATGTTTTAAAGTAAACTCAAATACAACATAATCAATCCACCAAATAAACCAGGTACCAAGTTTTGAATATATAAAATACAACATTGGGAATGTTTCTATTACTTGGCTATCAACAATCACTCTACCATGTAGCAGCTGGAAAAGATTTCCATATAATATACTGTATTTGTTGATTTAGGAGTTTTAGGTGTAATTTTAGGTTAAATTCTTTCACTAGATGCTGAACATTGATGTTTTTTACTGTATTATCTTTGAATATTCATTTCTTTCACTGCAGATATGGTAATGCCCTTTTACTGCCTTTAGCATTCATTTCTACGATTTTATTGGGTAGACCTACACGTACGTAGTGTGTTTAGTGTTTTAGGTGCCTGTAAGGATTTTTTGCTTGTTTTAACTTGATTGTTATGATTCTGTATCATATTGTTTATTTGTCTTTTTACTGCAAATATTATAATTTACGTTTTGGTTTAAATAAAGTGATACTGATACATACTTACTCGCTTAATATGCAGGATTGAAACATGGTTTTAACAGTAATCCAACCCTTGTGCAGTTGCATAATTTTAAAATGCAGGTATTCATTGTTTATACTACACAAAGGAATTAAAAACTGTGTCCTTAAACTTCTGACAAATATTAAGGCAGAGGAAGAAGGATCATTAATATCTGCGTACTACATAATAGCAGAGTTCTACTTGACCCAGTAAGTCCCTTCCGAGTCAACTTCTTTGGCCTTAGTTTAAAAAGGATTTCATTATCATCTTGATAAAAAGAAATTAAAAAAGGTGAATTAAGTACTACAGTAGTTATGCAAAAGATATTAAAGAAGACCAAACCCAGCAATTATATCAACTGATATACATTTACCAATGACATCCTTGAGATATTCATGTTTTAGGCCGATACCGGGGACCAGTTTAACACATGATGCAATACCCTCCCAAAGAATAAATTGGAAAGATTATTTTTGTTTATAATTTAGGTTACCTATAAAGTACAATCAATGAGAGTTCAGTACTGTTGTAACATGTTTAGTTTAGTATATTATTAGGGGTTAGATAGTCTCATAGCCACATAAAGGAACCCTGTCTGTGTTGTGATCATGGATGAACACCAGCTTTAACAAGCCTTCTCTTTTCGACCAATGCTCAGAAGTTAACGAGACAAGCATACGTCATCCATCCCATCCTGCTCCCGGGACCACCATTTAACGTCAACATCCAACAGACATCCTCGACCACTTTCTGAAAGTGAGAGCAACCTGTTCATCACCACTGCAGTGCAGCTGTTGAGCTACTGCGACACCAATGAAACCCAGCCAATGAAAACACCCATAGAAGACCGAACTCAACACTACTGCAACAAAGCAGCTGTGTTGAACAAGTCAAGCCTGGGGCTTGAACCGGCTCTTTGGGCAAAGATACGGATGCTCAAACCGCAAGACCACACTCTCATCTAAAAGTACAAGCTATATTGGTCATGCATACATGTATGCATAGCACAATAACATTAATACTAATAGTAGTATTACTTTGAAGGACTTCTAGATACGAAACATTGAAGACAAGGTCTTTGCTCGAGGGATTAGGTACCTTACCCCTCTTCCAAAGGCAAGGTGGGAAATCCACCTTTGGTTCCTTTTTGGACAACTTTCTAATGGAAATTCCAGCATTCCCAGTAATACTATAGTGTTGGCATAGCATTAAAATCTCTACCTGACTGTGCTAATGATCATGGGCATTAGCAAAGGTGATACGAGCACTAGTTAAAACAGAGTACAAGACAGACAGAGAACACAAGGAATTTACCACAAGCTACATGTTAAAACTTAAACTGTCACCGAATCGAATAGTAGCATGCAAAAAACCAAAACTAACTCACCAAAGATGTCCGATTTATTGTAACATCATATAACACTAACCTAACAATCACTAGAAATTACTAGAAATAGAATGAACAGTTATACTATACTAATACTTACATTACAAAGTTTAATAATTCAACAGCAGTTACTAATACTAGTAGTCGTACTAGTGCTACACTGTGACTCAGTATGACCTCATTTTGTTATGCCACTGCCTGATTGAACATTTTTACATTTAAGTTAGAGGTAATGGTTACATGCGCTTCCCGTAAATTAAGTAACTAGTACGAGCTCAAATATTCTGTTGGGGAGAAAGAAGCATTGGCTTGTGTGTGTGCCGAGTAGTACTAGTACTACTACTAGTTCAGCAGTAGTAGTACTAATACTACTAGTATTACTAGTAGTTTAGTAATTTATAGTAGTACCTACTATACTACTACTAACTTACTAGTAGTAGTATAGTATAGTATAGATAATAAGGATCAGAAAGGACAATGTCCTCATAAAGGATCCTGAACCACA
>JAODAG010234641.1:0-13355 GCA_027574785.1 Orphnurgus asper | reverse complement strand
ACAATCTCCACCGAGGAGGACCAGTGCGGCAAGGACCGTGAGACCCGCCAGGACCCTGGGGAGTACCGGCTGAAGGCCGTACAGAATTATAATAGTATCGTTGTTGAGATACAACCCCATATATGGACGCTAGGTTACTGTCACATAGTTATTGTAGTATATTATTTTTTAGTGGACCCGCCAGTGGCCACACCTTTAATGACCTTTACTTATGTCATTGGTATGATTTTTAACGTAACACCCGAGTCTGTGACATGAGGTCACCCCGTCATTTTATATATACATATAGCCAGGAGTGAAACCCGATTTATCTGCTTTGTGTGTTAATTATGTTTATGCATTAACGCACATGCCTATTGCATACGAAGAGAATAAGGTCACCGTAAACACCCCGTTCCCCACTGCTCCTAGGTCGACGGTGCTTATAGAGAGCAGACGTTACACTTGCACAAAGCTACCAATAGGTCAAGGATTGTTTGTCCAGTTCATATTGTGGAGAAAGAATAAAAACCCTAGACATATTTTCACTGCCAAGGTCAGGTGAAGATATATTGATGCCAATATATATATACTCAGTACTAAGAGAATAAAAGGAAAATGTGAGCAAGCCAGCCCACAACCCATTCTTTGTTTTTTTATGTGCTATTCGATATCGAGGGACAAGTGTACTCATACTACTTGCTGACTTATGAAGTAGATTCTTCCAGGTATGAACACCCCTGCGCGGCATTATTTCAGCCTGTTACGTGTAATGTATGCATTCTCGTGTCAGATAAATGTTTTGTTAATGCAAAAATTACTCAATATAATATGTAAGCACTAAAATCAATTCTAAGATGCAGATAACATCACTCCCCCCCCCCCCACACGTTCAAAACGTTCTGATGTCGCTAATCGCCACACTTTCAGCCCAACACCGTTATTACGACAGCCTGTTAAATATCGCCTGTTCCTGTTTTCCGCCTTCCCTTGCTTACACCAATAACGTAATTTAAACGCACGTAACCAAAAAAACTCATTATTTTGTGCAACCCCAGGAGGGGAGCTTCGTCATTTCTGGTAGCGTCTATGATTCATTGACCAGTCTGTCTTCATCGATGAAATGACAAGATTATTGGAAATGATTTGAATAATATCAGTTTCAATTATCATCAGGTTCAATATTTAGCCCACAGTGGACTTCGTATACTTAGCCATGAACCACAATGAATTGAACATGGCATGCTTGGTATTCTCAGTGTGATGGTAGACATATTGTGAATGTTTATACATACCATGTAGTATTTGATTCATTATTATTCATGAAAGGGAGAAGCTAAATCTGCAAGATTTCAGTTAGCATGTAAACATGGACCAATCAGATTGCAGCATTGTGAATAAGGAAGGGTTTACGAATGTGATATAACACAGCGGTTCTAATGCTCAGAAAATTATGTTATTTCCACCATTAGACCATTTGAAACTGCACTGAGTGCTAGCTACAGTCACTTAAATCTAGTGTTTAGCTGGTGTTGTTATTTAGAACTGGTTATTGTAAAGCAAAATCGGCAACACTCTGACAAGAATTCTACGATGGAAACTGAAATCTCTCTCTAGCAATGATTATGTGTTTATTAACTCAAGAGTAGCATTTGTTAAAAATAGATAAAAACTAAACTAGATATTACAGTACCATTTAAGGAGGTACTCCCTGCAGCACAAGAGAAACAAAACGGTTGACATTTACTGCTTCCTTGTCGCATTAACTGAAAGTACGATGATCTGTAACTAATTACAAATATGATAATAAAACTAAACCATCACCAGGTAACAAATGCTATAAACCTGAATTGGCTTTCAGCATCTGGGAGGTTGAACAAGGCTGACCGCATAGACAATGAAACCCCAAAATTGTCGGCTCCGTAGGGAGGCCATGACAGACCCATTCAGGATCTGCTCCGTCTTTCGAGTATACCAGTGAGATCTTGGGAGCAACACAAAAGTTTTGGTCAGGATGGGACACAAAGATAAGCAAGATGTTGAAATCCTAAGACACATGAATGTATTTTAAGATTCACAAATTTATTGAAATGTAGTACTTCAGTAGCAGGCTGTTTCCCATTTAGTTGGCTCCATTATAACATGAATGTGAGGAGTAATGGGGTCTTTTCATTGTACAGACAAGTTGGAACATTGTAACTCTTATCCTCTGTAATCCATGAAAGCTAGGTTACTAATATTGCGAACTGACCTTTCAAATAATCCATAGGGCAACCAGTAAGAAAGGAAATTGTCAGGTTCAAGTCACGTTGAACTGAAATTCATCTTTATGTCCAAGAAGGTGTGATTCTGTGCTGGATCAGATGGCAAAAGTACATTTAGCATAACATGCGTTGAGGAAGGAAGTCCGGATTTCCTAATTATAACCCAAGTTTCTGGACGAACCAAGGACTCTCGGGACAATAGAAAAATAAACCCTGGGTCCCATATCAACAACTTTTTCTTTACAGACAGTAATTATATGTATCACAAGCATTATTGTTCGCTGATGCATTTCAGCAGTAAAACAGTACAAAGTAGGGCCCTCTGTGAGAGCTAGTGCATAAATGTGCCCCACCCCCCAAAAAAAATCACTGGAATTGTATCACGGCAATACCTATGCAGACTGACAAATATATACCTATTATATTGATGCAGAGGTATAAATACTTTTATACTAAATACTTTTATAGAAGAGAACTTTCTGGGACGAAATTTTTACCGGGAGGTGGTGGGGACCCCTGGAATAAAACTGGAGAGTGCTAGGATTCTTGACTGCAAAACATTAATGATATCTCCGAATAATAAACGTTAAGGGTTTTTGTGGTGGAAACATACAACACCGTAGTTTTCACGCACTGATAAGTTGACACGTCGTCATTCAAATTAAGTTAACGCAGTCACTTGGAGACCATACTCCATCCCGGGAAACTTTTTCCAGGACCAGGGCGATACGGCCAACGAGTCATCTTGAAGCAATGCCTACACTGACAATAAGTTACATGAACTGGAAAGGATGAATTCTCCAAACACAATTTTTGTTTTATTCTTTTCAATGTCTCTGGATAAGAAAACGAAATTCAGGATACCCAACACCACAAACGATGCTATATAGTTCGTGGCTCCCAGGATTCTGCTAGTACAGGCAACGGGGGTAGAGGTAATTCTGGCCACGACTGCTTCGTGAATATCGGGCCCGCCCATCGTCGGACTGTCCAAGTATCTGCATGACACAGCAATGACCATTATTATGTTGTCTTAGTTAAAAGACCATTCTGTGGTTTGAAACAATTGCAAGGATAGCTGTAAGTAAAATTTTAAATGTTTTGGGCTGCATGAATTTCAACTGGAAAATTTATTTTTGAGAAAAGGGTGCTGTGTAATTAGGTTGGAAGTAAATGGAAGGATGGCTGTACTAGGAAAATTTTGTTTTGGTACACGATTTTTGGGGGTTGGGGGGATATGTTAATCCCAACTTGCAATAATCTTATACATCTAGAACATTACATATGCACGGTTTTGGTATCTTTTAACGAGACAAACTGACACAGAGCCTGGCTATACGAACAGTTTCACCTCGGTGGACCACGCTTATGAAATTTGAAGTGTATAGTCTCAATTTCTTCAGTCGTCGATTTCACTAACCTCTCCTTTGAAGATTCGCTGCGAGACTTGTTTTCCAAACAGCTTCAAAGATTCCAAAATTCTGCCGGAAGAAATCCAAAATATCAACGGACTAGGAAAGGTTGAAAGGTCATAGCCGACAGACACTAAGGGGGAATGAAAAGAAATCCCAACTTCTAGTTTTAGATAAAATGAACAAGACGTGGTACAGTATCACTGTTACGAGCATGTTATTAAATACTGTTATATGTATATATATATATATATATATATAAACTTGAGAACATGTGCACAGCCAAGGCTGTAATAATAAGGATTCCTTCCAGTATTTCCATGAATGCATTCCCCGGGGGTATTGATAAAACATTAAATATAAAAAACAAGAAAGATGGTCTAAGCCACCACTTTAATTAAGTTGCTAATGCACCGAGATCTGTAAATGGCATTGAGCTTAACATTCCGACTGATCATTTAGGCAATCTTCACTGTCAGGGAGGAGGCAAACGCAAACTTAGGTCTCCAGTAATGCATGTTAAACCAAGAATGTGGAGAGAGAGAGAGAGAGAGGTGGAGTGTGGGGGGGGGAGGGAAGAAGAGAGGGAGTTGATGTTGTTTCACTGCTTAAAAAATGTAGAGAGAGGTACAATCTTAGAGTGAGGTACAATCTTAGAGTGAGGTACAACCTTAGAGATAAGTGTAGTACAACCTTAGATAGAAGTACAACCTTAGTTTAAACATCTTTAGAGTTTGAGCTACCATGGAGAAAGAGAGGTGCAACCTTAAGAGATTAGGCAAGTTGAAGATGTTACTATGCTCTGTTATTTTGGTGCATAGAGACAGAGAGATGAAGTAAACCAAAATTAGAGATCTATCATCTCTAAAGATTAGAGATCTATCATGTAGGTTTTTGATCTCTGAAGGATAGATATATTTGACATTATGACATGATGTTGTACTTTTAATTTCAACCTAATGTTTTACGTATTACTAGTAACTTACAGGTCCATGTCTTCCACACAAGTGTGTACTCGGGGGGGGGGGGGGTATTGAACAGAATCGCTCAAGTTAGTTAACCTGAACCGAACCTGTCGAATTTGATGGTAACCATAATACAATGTCTCGTTATTTCCTATTCCTCTGGATGTCACAGTGGGAGAGGGAGGAGGTATTATGAGGAGGTATTATGGGGAGGTATTATGGGGAGGGGAAAGAGGGTAAGGGGGAGATAGGGGAAGATGTGTCACAGGGTTTCATGCAGGGTGGAAAAATCGCCTTTACATAAAACAGAGACAAGTAACACCCACACTTTGGTGGCACTTTTTGACAGGTGGTTGTGTGTAAGACTGAAGATATCTTTTAGTTTCTTCTTGTGGTATGTATATTATATTCAACAGTTCTCTTTGTGTGTAAAAAAAACAGATGCTTGACTCACAAGAGGGATATTCAACAAAATTATTGATAATTTGTTATTGTTAATTTTTTGTTTTGTCTGGCAGAGATAATCTGTTTTAGTATAGGTGGACATTGATGTTACTGGGGCCTCTCTCTCTTATCTGGCATGAGAGACACAGATTGTAAACTTCAGATGTTGAAAACATCAAGCCCAGACAGAGTATTCCAGATAATTGATTGAATTTCTCATCCTATTGAAATAGACCAATTTTTTCTGAAAACAATTTGAGGTGATGCTGTTGATGTGACTTACGAAAAGAACTATTGTGATCGACAATGTGAATGCATGACCCTGGTCATTTATGACTGCCAAGTGTGTCTCGTAATGAAGTCAAAAGTCAGATTTCATCAAAGCATCGCCATTGGAAACAGGTGAAAAATAACCAAAGTAGTATGTACTACTTACTGCACTTAGCTCTTTTTTGGAGGTAAATTCAAGGATATTTTACTGAAAGTTTGAAGTGAGGGCAGCATTTCAAAATGAGTATGCTTTATTGAGGTATGGGATAGCTAACTGGTGAATGAAGTTGGTGGCAGTATGCATGATTTTTAATGTTAATAAAGGAGTCCACATACTTCAGTTTGTACCAATTCATAGCATCCTAGTCTTTATTTTAGTACAGTATATATAGTACAGTCATATATACATGTGTTATATTTAACTTTAGTTATAGTCCAAATTAAACCATCCAGTAACACAAGGAATTTCAACTATTGTACTTCTAAGTGAATGTGATAAGGAACTATATAAGGTTTGCTTTTGTTTCTCTAAACAGTAAATTATCTCAGAGAGCGTTAGAGGTCCAGTGATTACAGATTACAGTGGTCGCATGGGGGAGGGGGTTTATGGATTAGGATGGGGAATTTCAACTATCATCTTTCATGTTTTCAGTGAAAACTTGTGGAACTGTCAAGATTTTTCTCTAAACAGTAATGATATGACTCTTGGAAAGATGAGGTCCAGTGATTACTGTGGTCCCATGGGGGAGGAGGAGGGGTCTTCAGGTGAGCAGGCTGAGCACAATATATCAGGCTTCATATGCGTCTCGGGAGGGGGGGATATATACTCATCAGTTTACAGCACCTGTCTCCTCGCAACTAAATGTAGTCACTGAGTTAATGTGTTATGGATAACCTATTAGCACCCTACTCCCTCTCCCTATCACCGGCCTAGCTGGTCAAGCGCCCTCTATTCACTCAGCCCTTCACAATTATCGTCAGGAACTGACTTGGGTGTGGTTTTTGAAGAGTAAAACAATCCTGTTTTGGAACCTTAATACGTAATGTAAGAGTAGAACGGTTATTAGTGTCGTTCGTAGATATCCAATCCAGTAAGGTTTGTAATTTCACAGTTACCCCTCCTCACCTTCCCTGCTTGACTAGTGGCCATCGAAGTCTAAACTTGTGTGTAAGTTATTCTGAATCTTGTTTACAATCATACTCTGCTATTTCCAGGAAAATATGGAGCAATTTGAAGAGACTGGTGTTCTAAAATGGCAAGAGTAATTTTCACTGAATTATTTTCACTTTTATTTTGCAAAAGTTCTATTTGTTCCCTGTTCCTAGAAAACAACTTGTTCAGTGCCATTTAATATAACTTATAAGCAAGTTCCATAGTGTAATAGCACCCTCTATTATATATCTTACAGTCACATTGTTTAGTAGCGCCCTCACTGTATATCTTGTTGACAGACAGTTCTAACTCGGTGAGCTGCATCATCTCAGTCTGTGTATCATGTTGATGAAGGATGCCCTCAAGTTTACAGTGAAATATTTGGTCTTAAAATTGTTTAATCTTTACTTTTATTTGTACAATTATTCTAATATAATTGTTGTTACGCTCTCAAGAAGTGCTTTCGAACCTGTGAGTTTCAGTAGTCGGTCAGTAGTCTATACATTCTGTGGGCATACCAGAGGATTCTTAACCAAAAACAGAAGAGAAAACAAGATTAAAACTGCTAATAACAATACTTTTTTAATGTATCGTGGACAATAAAAGGAAGTGGCTATTTAGTTGAAATCAGTTTGAAATAAAGTTTGTTTCTAATCAACTTTCTATGAGAGAGTTAAATTAAATTAAATTAAGTTAAATTCTTTACAGCAGTAAATATTCTAACTTTGAACTAGTTTGCAACCTTACTTTGTTTTGTTTTGTCTAAACATGTGACAACCCTTCTAGAAAATTAATTTCATGTTTGTTGAAGTGAACTTTCACTGGTGAAAGTGTTATCATCCATCAATTTCATTTGTTATCTGTGAATGGCTGACTTTGCCAATCATTTTGGAAATTCATTTTATGTTTACTTTCATTCATGGGAAGTGTCATCTATTAATATCTAGTTTATAAGGAAGTAGGCTATTTCTTGTTGCTTGGAGTAAGTTCTCTGTGGATGACTGACTTCATTTTCTTATCACTACCATTCAGGGAAGTGTCATCTGTCAATATCTAGCTTATAATGATGTATTTCTTGTTGTTTGGAGTATGTTCTCTGTGGATGGCTGACTTCATTTTCTTATCACTTTCACTGATGGAAATGTCATTTGTCAATTTATCTAGCTTGTAAAGACGCATTTCTTATTGCTCGGGGTAAATTCCCAGTCGATGGCCGACTTTGCCAATCATTTTGTAAATTCATTTTCCGTTCACTTTCACTCATAGAAACATCATCTGTCAATAACTAGTTAAGAGAGGACGAATTTCTGTCGGCGGTTGCGACACGCAAGCTTCATAAATATTCATGCATCGATCGGATGACCTTCGTTCAAATGCACTAGGAGGCAAATTTATGAAATTTACATAAATAAAAAGTAATTTTTGAGGGATGTGGATTGACACCTTTCTCTCTCACTCTCTCTCTCTCTCTCTCTCTCTCTCACTGCCAGGTGAGTGAGAGACAGTTTTTGAGGTATCAGTTGAGGCGCAAACTAGTTGAGCAAAATATAGTCGGAAAATAAAATAAACACCAGGTTGAGAAACGGCATGATATCCGGTTTGTCCATTATATACGCGCTAAATAAATTACGTAAACTTTGACTGTTGTTCAATTAAGGTTGTTTTTCTAATTCTAAATTTAAAAAAAAAAACCTGATGGTGCGCAACTACCGAAGTCGCAGCAGGTTGAAGAATCCGAGCATTTTGCAAGATTAGCTGAATAGTTACCTTCCACACTTCTCCAAAGAGATTTGGTTGTAGCCTCAAGACAGAGATCAAGGCAGTTCTGTTTTATTTATATATCTCCTCCTGGTATAATGCCTCTGTAAAATTTCCAATGATTATATATTTTATATATTTCAACCTTGCGTTGAAAGAGGCTAAACACAGAAGCCGAGATTTTATTTATTACGTCAGATAAATTATTTGGCAGTGATGATACCCCCCTCACCTCCCCTGCCCTGGAAATAAATTTTGTAGAAAACAAAAACAATTTAAAGGACATACCAATGCTGACTCCTTGTCAATATCAAAGAGGAGGGTGAGAGTGTGTAGCCTAGCGGTTGTGAGTTTGCCGCTGGTTCGATCCTCTCGCATAAGTTTGTGTCCAGCACAGCTGCTTCTCAGTGGTCTTCCAAATGTGGTCAGTGGTTCGGTTAAAGTTCGTTGGGTTGTATCATCTGCATCGCAATAATTCAGAACGGCTGCAGTGCAGTGGTGGTGGACAGGTCGCTCTCGCTCCCCTCGGTACTTGAGAAAAGGTTAGATCTCGCGTCCGTCGGATGGGGGACGCTAAACGGCGGTCCCGGGAGCAGAATGGGATGGATGGATGGATTAGCATGCGTACCTCGTAACTTCTGGACATTGGTTGTTAAATAAATCCACGATCACAACATGAATATGAATACATGAATATACATTCTTTGCATATACATAGGTTTTGCATATTTAGAAGAAATGTTGTATATAATTACTATATCTTAAAATCTGTCAAAGACACCTGTACAATGTATGAACGATTGTAACGAGTAAATATTGCAAAAATCAGGCAGAAATGAACAAATTTAACATTGTTCTTCTCCCCCCCCCCTTTTTCTTTCATTCTCTTCCATGCACCGTGCACGTCTTCTGCCGACTGGTCGAATAACCTCTTCAGGTAAGTGAAGTCAACATATAACTCTAAATATAGGTTCCAAGTTGGCTAGATAGCTCGGGAAATTATTAGGGGCAGACAAAATCTAGCCGAGACGAAGCTCCGCAGAATTGTCCAGCAGGAATTGTCTTACGATGTTACAATCTACTTACCCCATCATTATGGCACTATCTACTTACCCCCATCATGTCTTACTAATGGCTTACACCGTCCAGCGTAGCATTCCATACTCCAAAACGTTACCTACAGCGTCTCCTTCCTTCCTGAAAAAAACAACCCTGCAACTACCTGTGCAAAGTAACTAAATCCTCTAGACTAGAGGATACCATGTATAGGCTAGAGAAGCCTAGCCATCTGCGCACACGTGAGTGAAACGGTTACTTTATAGCGCAAAGTGAGGCCAGGAAGACGATGAAGGAAAATCAGCCACAAACGTTCCAATAAAGGTTCCGGTTAAGGAACGGCATGAATTTAGTACAATCCGAAAGGAGAGTATTCCCAGGGATACAAGTGCTACACACCCCCCCCCGGACAAAGCCCGAGCTAAGAGGATATTATGATGGTGACATCACCAGGGCGTGACACCATGGGGGTAGGGGGAACACAGCCGTAGGTAAAAGTGTTCTGAGTATGGGATCGCTACGCTGGAGGGTGAACCCAATTAGTAAGAGAGGATGGGAATTTTATATAGCTAGGTAAAAAAAAAAACAACCAGCGAGATTTGGGGAATCCGTGAATTTTTTTTGGAACTGCCGATGGGACGGAACGATTTCTCTAGCAAATTTTGTTTTCTCGTCTTCCCATATTCATTTGGGAAAAGAAGAAGAAAAAAAAGACTCGCCTGACAGCCGCGAGGAAAACTCAGTTTGTGGGAGTAATTGAAACGAGAGACCCGTAACGTAAACCGTATTAATGTATCGTCGTCTGGAGAGCTCCCTCCCTCCCTTCCTTCTCGGCTCACAAATGCAATTAACGATCTGACCGAGGGAGGATTTCTTGGGAGAGCCGGCTCGGTCTCCCGGGCAGCAGGAGGAGGAGGAGTTCCACCTGTCTCCAGGTCGCCGGGGAGAGACGGCCATGCCTCACCCGCAGTCCCTGCAAACCGATCCCTGGGATTGTCAATAAAAAAAAAGAGAGAACCCTTCGTTTGTATCTCTGTATATATCTGGAGGCACTGAAAGGGTTATGAGGGATACTATGACCCAGGAACCCCCAGGCAACCCCCAGGCAACCCCCATGATTGGGTTCCCACTTGTTTAAAGGTCGGCTGGGGATATTATTATGACCAAAATTCCAGCGAAACAGAAATAAAGCTTACTTGCAATCCTGTCTCCACGCCATGACATATCAGACGACCGACCATGCATCGCTGGAGGTACTACGTGACTAATATATCTGGCTTGGTAGGTATTGCCGATTCTGGCCACCCAGTTATGAAGAGATTCCACATCACACAGAGAGGCAGAGAAGTTGGTCTGTTCCTCGTCTGGAGAAAAAAAAATAATATTCAAAAAGTGTCGAAGGTCTCCTTCTCCGGTTGGTCGAGATTTGATCGCAGGTTTAGCTAACGTTCTTGTGGGCCATTTAGAACATTACGTCATCTTTAAGAACAAAACGGGTGTCACAGGGCTGCCTGTCACGGTTCACGGGGCCCGCCAGTTGGCCACCCGGCCAGGTCTAGACACGGGAGGTCTCAAATTGGGGAAAAATTCAAGGGGCACAAAGTGTGCACCCTCCCCCCATCCTTAGTCACTCCACCCACACATTTCCTGGCTATCACCACTGAAACCTGCAGTGCTTATTAATACGGTTGTGCTTGTTTGTAGTATATTGTTGTATATATACAAGCATGGATTTGTTTGTCGTTGTGAACTCCCCAATCCGAGTTAAAATTGAAATTCACCGGACACCTATGTCCATACCTCTTTGGAACATCTCTGGTAACACGATTCAACTCCCCCCCCCCCCCCACCAGCATCACATGTCTGTCTCTCTCTCTCTCTCCTAGTTTCGCCAAACTAGCTTTAATCAAATTCTAATCAGCTTTTGGAGAAATTTTATAGGAAAATCAATAAATTGGCACCAGGTGGATTTTTAAAATCCGGGGGAACTCCGCGCGGTTGGTCTTCGGTCGAAGTCTTCCCGAGCCAATTTTCCCGGATTCCGGGGAGAATAGGGAGATGGATACTTAAAAGGGTTTTTTTTTCTCTTCACATTTTGCTTTACAGCCGGGTACGACCAAAAAAGAATATTCCCTCGGCTTACGCTTGCGGCCAAAAAAATTCTTTTTGGTAAAGAGTTTTTGGAGTCGAATGATAAATATTCATAAAAAAAAAATCAACAAAGTTAGTTGGTAATCTCCTGGAGAGTGAATAACACTTAATATTCAAGGCCATCCATAGCCAACAGACATGAGAGCATCGTTACGGAATAAAACGTTTGGGCATTTTTTGTTTGTTTGTTAATTTCCCTTTCAATGGTATATGACGACACCTTTTGCATCGGAACACCCCATCTGCCGTGAAATTTTTCCGTTCCGTCGAATAAGTTTCCTTGGTGTGGGGTGGGGGGGGGGAGGTTGTCGTGTGAGAGGGTCGTGTGAGAGAGATGGAGGGGAGGGGGACGGATTTAAGGAGTTATCCGAGGAACCCCCCGGAGGATTAGCCGAGGGTGGTGGAGAACGCTTCAAGACGATTTAGCTGGTCAGCTCAGCTCAGCCAGCCATCCCATCTGCCTCGGGAGTTTTTCGTTTTGTTCGGACGTCTTCTTCCGGTTCTCTTCGTCGTCCGCGGTACTCAAATCCAGCCCTCTGGAAGTTATTTTGTCGATTTTTTTGGTGGGGGGGGGGTGAAATTTTGTGGTCCTGGTCAAAGTTTAAGCATTTTTGGAAAAGTGGTAAATGGAAAAAAATAAATAAATAAATAATTAAATAAATAAAAGCAGAAGTGGAGAAAAAGATTAAATGTAAAATAAATAACAGGGGGCATACAAAAATGTCCCTTTTGAGATATGTAAGCTAAGAGAGAATATGGATTTTTCTTTTGCCGGTATACAGTAGTTAGAAAATGTGAAGAAATTGCAGATTTGCTTTCGGAGGAGACTGTAGTTGAGGGGTTTGTCAACGTTGCATCGGAATTTGGAATTAATGACTCGCTCAAACTCATGGTCGACAAGTATAGGATCGTTCAAGTTGCTCCTTAAGTTAAAGGAATTCTCTGCTGACCAGTATGAGTATTATATATAAAGTCCTGTATTGAATATGTCATAATTAAGGAGAGATTGTAAATTTTCCAATTTAAATTGGAAACATTGGAGAGAAAATTCTGTCTGCATCCGTTTTGTAGCTGAAAACCCCCCTCATGTGAACATCTACTAACATAGGCTGCTACCCGTTCTGGAGAGATGGCACCTTTTTAACGTTACGTGAATTTAGCCGAAAGAACGACCTCCACAAACAGCAATCCCGACAGTCGGCTTTTGTTCATCTTTATAAAAAAATTGGGTTATTGATTTTTTTCCTTCATGTTCTGTACCGTTGGAATTTTGAGCCAACGGTTGTCAAACATTTACATAATTTGCCCCCAAAGTTACATTTTCCACCAAAGACTTTTGTTCGTCCTTGGAAGTTGCAATGGTATGTTGAAGGGGTCCTGGAAAAGAAGACACAAATGACAGTCTTTGACATAATCTACCGGTGATGACATCGCAGGTTTTCGGTGTTGCCAGATGCTTCGTGAAATTACCTGTGAATTACTTTCAAATTCAATATGTTAGCGACCGAACGTGCCATATAATGTAATGGGCTTTTCAGCGTTGAGTGTAGGATTTGCATCCACTCGTTTTAAGGAATGGCGTTTGTTTTGTCACCACAAACGACGGTAACAAATCCCAGCTGTGTTGCTCCTCTCTTCAGCTATAAACTTGCACGATTGAAACACAATTCAAGAGAAGATAATATCTTTATGTATTTCTTTATAGATCCAATGATTTGCTGTTTATTCCTTGTTGGTAATTCAAGTACATTATGTAAGACCACCCTGAATATAGGTAGGTAGGTAGGTATACATACGTGAGAGTATGTGTAAGTTAGGGGATAGGCTATCTACATACACATGTACATACACTATATTTGAGGTGGTCTTACATGAAGTACATACCTCAAATATAAGATACATA